>JAQZBX010014921.1:0-38091 GCA_029593785.1 Cabassous unicinctus
TGGCATTGTGGCAACAGATGTAGGCCATTTTACATCAGCATATACCATGCAGAACTGTGTGGGAGAGAGGGTGGTCTATGATGTGAAATGCGGTCTATGCTAGGTGGCAAAGCCCCAGGATGTGTATATCCATTATGGGTGATGTTCCACACTGATGAAGGATGTTGGTGTGGGATGTTATGGGAGGTATGGGAGGCGGGGAACATGGGAATCCTTGTAATTTCTTAGTAATAATTAGGTAATCTAAGCACCTTTAAAATATATATATATATAAAATAACATTTTTGTAAGAAAATACACATATATGCATATATATTTGTATATCATTTTACAAATATTGGTATGTACTGTGAAAAATCTTGATTTTTATGAACAATAAAAAAACTAATTAAAAAAAAAATTCCCTCAGTAATTTTAGGTGGGTTCTGAAGAGTGGATATTTAGAAGAAGATTCATTCTTTTGCCATCTTGAGTCATCTGTTGCATTCCTCTACAGAATTGTTCATGATTTACTGTTTCACCAACACTAAATTTTCCAATTTTAAAATAATTTTTATCTCCCTCTTAAGAATTTCTTTTGTTGCTTCATTGTAGTCATACTTTTCCATTCATTAAATATGATCTACTTTAGTTCTTGTAACATAGTTATAATAGCAGCTTGATATCTTTGTCTGTTTGTAAGACTTCTGGAGATAGTTCCTATTAACTGCATTTTCCCCTGTGCATGAATCACTTTCCTTTTCTGAAAACTGATCATTCTGGATGACAATATATTTTAGCATGTTGGGATTCTTATTTTTACTTGTGATGGTGGTTATTGTTGCTGCTGTTGAATTTTTTATTGATATTTTTATTTTGATCTTGCTTGGACTAAATCTATGAATTCTCTTCTCTCTCCTCTATACTATACAATATTTGTCTCTGCTTGGTATATGTGTGTATATATATGCATAAACACAAATATGTAACATATTTTATATAGCATATAGTATATAACTCTTGTGGGCTTCCTAACAGTTGCACCTGTTTCTGTGTAGATTAATTGTCAGCTAATAACTAGACAGGTGTTGTGTTCAACAACAATGGGCCACTAAGGGTTCAATCCTCTGCTCATAGGTCTATGTGGGTAAAGGACTATTGAAAGTTCCCTGACATTTTCGTGTCTGCTCTGACCTTTCCTTCCTGGTAGGCCCTATCCATTCTCCTATGTGTATGTGTACAGCCTCAGAATCATCTAGGAGCTATGGATGATGGGGGTCTTATCTGCTCTCTACTGCTCCTGCATGGAGCCTCATCTGGTCATGTTCTTCCCCTACAACACATCATTAGTCCCTCCCCAACTTCCTGTCTCTGAGATTGTCACTTCAGCTGATTATGCTGCTAGGAATGGATGTG
Source organism: Cabassous unicinctus (assembly GCA_029593785.1). Taxonomy (NCBI): domain Eukaryota; kingdom Metazoa; phylum Chordata; class Mammalia; order Cingulata; family Chlamyphoridae; genus Cabassous; species Cabassous unicinctus. The sequence continues at coordinate 1,396 of JAQZBX010014921.1, forward strand.
CCCACTGCCCCATATTTAATGAGCCCTCCTTTTTTTGAGGTACCAGGGATTGAATCTGGGACTTCATATATGGGAGGAAGGCATTCAGCCACTGAACTACATCCACACCCAATGAGCCATTTTTGACTGTGTGAGAGGTGCTCCTGGTCTCATTACCTATCATGCCTTGGCAGAAACTCTACAATGACCAAGCTGGGCTGGGAAAGGAAATGGAAGCAAATTTAGATCAGATGCCACAGATTCTCACTCTTCTTAAAAGCACAAATGATACTATTATTGTATGCCTTTGATCTCTTCTCAGAATTCTCAAGTAGTTGCTTTGGTTAAATTTTACAGCTCAGGGTCATATTTTCGAGAGAGAATGCATGGGTCTTTTAAACTGATAAGAACAGATACTACACTTGATCTTAGCCAAAAGGCCGAGAAGCAATGCATGGGTCTTTTATATGAAGTCATGGGTGTAAGATTTTTACTTAAAAATTAGTAGGTACTTTGGGGTAGAGTAGATGAATTGGCTGAAGAAATAATGGGTGAAAGGCTAAATAATAGCACAAGGTAAGAAGTTGAATGGTTGGAAACAACTTAACTCAGCCCATCTTCATTTGTCAGCCACTTTTGACTACTTGTGCCATGGAGTTTAAAGTAAATTTCCAAATGAGTGGAAGGAATGGTTTGGACAAGAATGAATACCATTGGAGCCCTTCCTGAAATGAGAAGAATCAGAAATGACAGGGTGAGAAAGCTGAGGGTAAGATACTATCTAGGACCTTTTATTTAAATGGCTGCAATTCATAGAGAAGAACAAAATGTGCCTTTATCATAAGGATAAGTTCTGACCAAATAGACTAGATTGAGTGTAGGAAAATAAAGTTTGTATTTTATTTTTCAAAGTTCTCTATCTCAGGGCAATGCTGATATCCTCTTTGAGTGCACAGTTTGTGGAATTTATGGTATGCAAACTCATGTGAGAGTCACCTGTGCCCCAGTGCATAAGCCTGGTACTTAAACCAATATCCACATATTTTCTTACCAAAGGTTCGGATTACAGTCCATATATGAGATGGGTGGTCTGTTTAATTAGACTCATATTTGTAATGAGATAGTGGAAAGAAACAAACCTTAGTTCTTCACCTCTAATATTTGATGCATACCCACTCTTCTGAGAAAATGCAAGAGTATTGCTCTGACAGATGACAAATGTCCTTAGTGTTGTAAAGCTGGCAATCCAAACTACTTATTTAATGGCTACCAGTTACCAATGAACACACAAGGTGGAATAAACTACCTGTGTCTTATTCTGATATTTCTCTTTGTATGATAAATATGGTAAAGATTTAAGGTACTTGGAGTTGCCAAATAATTAAATGTTTGTAAAAACTGGATAAATATTACAAACAATAAAATACAAATATGTTAAAAGGAATAATAAAAATGTTAAAATAGAATGAGACCTTTTCATTTTATACATGATCTCTGGGAAAACTTATAATCTTATTGAAATAAATTATACAGTGAAATACAAAATTAACTAAGAATTAACATATTTACAAACTTGTAATGTCACAGTCTACAAGCCCTTGGGCAAACTATCATAGAAACTGAAGGAAAGATGACAATAATCACAAACTCTAGGTTGGATAAAGAAGAAAGTTGAGATACCCGGTTCTGCAAAACTGGGAAATATGTTAATTTCTGCTTAAGCAAATTCATACATTTTCTTAATCCAGTCATGTGCTCAGCAGCCTTCTTGAGCATCCAGGAATCCTAAAAGCACAAGGTCCTAGACCTTGACCTTCATTCAAACATCCTACAGCTTTGCTGTCTGTGCAGTGGCTTTCATGAAAAGCCCTGGGACAGAGCTATGGCCCTGGGGTTTGCAATAGGATAGTGCTGATGCTGACCCACCCCCCACTCTCAGAAAGCTCATACCAGCCCAATCCCTAACCAGCACCATCCCAGATATGTCTCACTGCCACAGTAGGTTCTGACCTAGGTGGGCACAGAGATCATGAAGGTCCACCCAAGGGGGATGGGAACATGTTCTATGCTCTTTCCAAGACATCAGGCACTTCCAGGTCAGGTCACTTTTCTCCCAGTGGGCTATCACTTCAATGGAGGAGTACTTCTTCATTCTCCCCTGCATGGAGATCAATGTCCACAAACATCCCCTACCCAAGAGCAACACCTTACTCTGTTTCTCATTGGTGTTCACCCACTCAACTCTATATCCCATGAGAGCAAGCCACTCAGCCAGTTCTTCTCTCATGCCTGAGAATGGATCCTGTCACAGGGAAGATCTACAGCCAGCCTATGCCCTCTGGTCTGGAGGGAAGGAAGTTCACTGATGCAACCAGATGGGGTGGAGGCCACAGGACTTGGACCTGGGCTCTCTGATTCAGTGAGTGACTGTTGGACAAAGAATAGAGCTCAGGATATAGAGGCACTGGTGAGCCAGGAGCTCCTGCTTGGGCTGGACCCAGAGAGGAAGACAATGACCTGGGGCTGGGAATCAGTGAGGTTGATTACCCAAGATATGCTGCTGCTTCCACCTGTGGTCTCTCATGGCACCTCTCCTTCTGAATCCTGCCATCCTATGCAGAAGGACTGATGAACCCCTCATATGTGTCTGTCTTTGTGCTTGTCTGTCTGTTTCTTGGACTGTAGTTTCACCTTTATCTATATAGGGGCCCACTGGAGTTGCTAAAAATGCCACACCTAGTTGCTAGGGATCAGTGGCCATGAACATGACAAGGGGGACCTGAGGCATGGGCAGTGGGTCTTATCTCCTGGGGATTGGAGGACATTGAGTGTAAGATGGGGTCCAGTTACAAAAGGAAGAGATGTTTCCTCATCTCATCCCTGTTGTGTCAAAGAAAGCAACAAAGGACAAGTGTGGCAACAGTTGGGCACCATTTGCATGCAGATGCCAAGGGAACTTAGGACCAAGAAGAGGTCTAGCAGGTGAGGGTTCTTTGTTTCTGTAATCAGGGTCTCTGCCACCCCCACCAGGCCTGGCCTTGTGCTGGTTGGGGAGATCCAATGAATGGTAGGGATGGAGATGCTTACCTCTTACCAATGCATACCAGTTGACATGGGACACAGTGGAGGTGATGGGGTTAGTGCATGGCAGTTGCAGAGGGACAGGAGACATTGGCTGGAGAAAACCATGCTCTGGGTGGGGGCTGCCAAAAAAAGAGGCAGAGGGAGAAAGAAAGAGAGCTTCATGCATGAGAGAGAAATGCTTCTGCTAACGCCTACAAGACCTAGTATTCCCAAGTGGTCTCCCACCCAAGTAATAACCAAACCCAACTCAGCTTAGCTTTAGAGATCAGACATCAGACTATATCAGACTCATTCAGGGTGGTATAGCCATAGATGCTGGCTGTTTTGACCTGAAGCCTCAGGAGACTTGCTGTGTGGTGCTGCTGAATCTTGACCAACTGCAGGGTCTACCAGCCCCTGGAGCTCTGCTCCAGTCCATTGGACCCTGCTCAAGACCACCAGCTGCCTGGGTGCACTGATCACCATGATACACCTCATTCTTGTGTCATGCCCACACACTGAGTGCCAGGGCAGTGGCCAGAAGGTATGCCAAGCATTGAGATGGCCCTGACAGTGCCCAGCTACATGTATGGCAGACCAGAGTCTAGGAGTTCCCTAGAGTACCAGTCACTTTATTAGCTGGTTTCCAAAGAAGCCTGCCCCTGCTTGGCTTATGCATTCCACCAAGTTGGGTATTCTCAGGGGGTTGTGCATTCAGGCCCTCTGTGCTGTTGCACTCTACCCAGCCTGGATCAATCCCTGGAAATCTCCAAATCCCACCAAACAACCACACACACACACACACCATTCCCAGGCAACATGCTCCCCATGCACACCTCTGCTTGTACCCAGCTTTACCCAACCATCCAACCACAGCCACCAGCGCCCCCTGCTGGCCTTTCCAAGGGGCATCTGTCCAGCCCTGCAGGCTCTTCCTAGCATGTCCATGGGCAACCTGCCTGGTCAGGGCCCCACCCACCCATTGGCCTTGACTGAGTGCACAAGACTAAGTAAGGAGGGTGTCCACAGCCTTGTTTTTGGCTAACACTCAGTAATGTCTCTCCTCTAGGAGGCCCCAACCAAGTTATCCCCATGCCTATATTCCAATAAGGCGCATCCATCCCACATGGTGTCCTCCTGCTCATGTGGCCTGGACCCTCCTGCTACTGGTCTCCCTAAGATGAGTACTATTGTTCCAGGCCAGGTTTCATCCCAGACCCTCAGAACACAACTGGAACCACCCAAGGTGGAAAGCTGACATCTACCCAGAGGAATGGAGCTGGGGGAGATCCTGGCACCAAGACCCTGCATGACCCACCTGTGCATATTCAAGCAACACACACACACTGTGCAATGGGACATCTGTTCAAATCAGCAGTAGGAGCCAAATAACAACTCCTTTGGGTTTGCTATCATGAAAACCCAAGCCAAGGGCTGCAATGGAGACTGGTGGACATCAGCTTGTAATCAGGCCATTTGAGGGCTGCATCACCCGGGAAGGAATGCCCTTGGGAGCTGGGCTGGCCTTGGACAGGCAGACCTCAAGGGTTCTGCAAGGAGAGATGGGGCTCTGGAGTCTCCCTGTGATTCCCTGAGTGCCAGTAGACTCCACAGCCCAGAGCAATGGGTGGAGCCTCCAGTTCCATCTCCTTTGCATTTGCTGTCTGAGGGCAGGCGTCCTCAAAAAAGCCATTGAGGCTTAGAGCTATGGCCCTGGGGGGTGAGGGTGTGTTGGGCATGGTGCTGCCCCAACACCCCACCCCCTGAAGCACTCAACTGTTCCCTCCATACACCCACCAAGCACGTCCCCACTATGCTCCCATGCCACAGTGCATTCTGCCCTGGGGGGGTGGTCACAGAGCTCCTGAGGATCCTTCCAATGGTGACTGGAATACATTCTGTGCTGGTTCCAAGACCTTGGGAAAGTGTCAGGTGTTTCCCACCTCTTGGGCTTCCTTTTTCTCTTGGGGTATACTTCAGGGCAAGTAAGCCATCCCTCTGCAAACATCACTGATAGCTCAATTTACTCCCTGCTCTGTTTCCCATTAGTCTCCACCCACCCTACTCTAAGCTCCATTCCAGCAGGCCACTTAGCCCTCTCTTCCCTCATCCTAGAGAAACTATCTGATACAATATCAACCTGCAGGCAGAATGGACCTTCTGACACCTGGGAAGGAGGCCCATATGTGCACCTTCTGGGCTGGGAATTAGCTGAGGTTGGAGGACTTGCAGCTACTGCTGGTCTTTCTTGGCAACTTCCAGTCCAAATCCTACCCTCCTGTGCCAGATGGGCCCCTAGGATATGTTTGTCTCTGTCTGCCTGTTTGCCTGCCTGTCTATTTCCTGGATAGTTTTTCCTTGGTCTGCAGAGTGGCCACAGAGTTGCTAAAACTGCCACATGGTTTCTTGAAAGTATTGGTCATGTATGTGCCAAGGAGACCTGAGATGTGGGTGGATGGGTGCACCCTGACCACTGGGGACTGGAGGACATAGGGTGTCTGTAATATGAAGCCCAGGTGCAAAGGGAGCATATGTTCCCTCAGCTCATCCCTGTTGTGCCAGTGAAGGCAGCAATAATCTAAGGTGGTGAGAATAGGTGCGAAGCCCCTTGTGTGCACCATTTCCATGCAAATGCAAAGGACTAGGGGTCTCATGGCTCAGAAGAGTTCTAGAAGGTGAGGGGTTTTTGCTTCTGCAGTTGTGGTCACATTGCCCCCACCATATCTGGGGTGGGGTCACTTGCCAGTGCTGCAGTGGACAGGGGTCATGTTGGAGGCAACCATGAGAGTGCATTGCAGTGGTGGAGGTGCTGGAGGCCTTCACTGGAGGAAGCCATGCTCTGGGGGTGGAGGCCAAAAAAAGAGATAGAAAGACAGACATGCAGCTGTCAAAAGCCTACATCACCTGGTATTACCAGGCAGTCTCCCATGCAAGTAACTAACCATGCCACACTGTGCTTACCTTCTGAGATCAGAGGAGATCACCTGTCCTCAGACTAGTTTAGCTATATGATCTGGCTACTGTGGCTCTGATCCTCAAGCATAATAATGTGCAGCAGGCCCTGCAGAGCCTTGTCCAGCTGAAGGGGCTGAAGTCTCCCAGTGCCTGGCTCCAAGTGACAGGCTCTTCTGTGATGCCTCCAGGCTCTGGATGTACCTAAACCAGCAGTACACCTTCCACCTGGCTCATTTGCACACTCTGGGGGCCAAGGTGGTGGCTGGAAGGTGAACTGCCCTTGGCAAAGCCAAACCATCTGTCTGTTTGACCAGAGGCCATAGGTCAAGAGCCCCTGGAGGTTCCAATGAGGCATGCCTCTACTTGTCTTTTGACACCCCACCAGGTAAGGCATCCTCAAGGGGTGTTCTTTCAAGCTTTCAGCAGTGTCCCACCCTGCCCAGCCTAGCTCAGTCCTTGGAAGACCCCCAAACCCTTTCAAACCACCATGAACACCCTGCCCTAGTGGTGACCAATTTGTCAGGAACATACAGAATATGCAGAGACAAAGCCTCTACCACTAAGGCCAATGGAACTTAGACCTATGAAAGTACAGATCTCAGTACCTCCTACCTACACAGATGGGAGTCCACTGCAACAGGAAAGTGCTATTTGAGTGCACCAGCCCTTGAGTTTTGGACACGCAAACTAACGAAAGTGGCCCTAAGTACCCCTTCCCCCATTGATCAGCATATTTTTACAATGTTATTTGGCCTTACTGGTGACTAAGCATTTAATCACTGATTGCTCCTCTGTGACTCTAAGACCAAAACCAACCATAGTCATGTAGGTACTCACTAGTCCTACTAAAAATATAGGACAGGTTTGACAAAGCTCCATCATTAAATGGAAATGGGACATCCAAAGACAAACCTCAGCAGGACCTTAGGGAGTTAGCTGGCTGTATGAACAAAGTTCTACTTTGCTGGATGGGGCAAAACAGCCCACAGGGAATGGTCCTGCCCCTTACTTGGCAAAGTGGGACAGTCCAGCTGATGGTATATCTTGGTTCACAGATCAAACTGCAAAACTCATAGCTGATGGAGTCCATTGGGCTACTGTGGTGATCTATCACAACAATGGACACCTTTTGAGAGAGACTGGATGAGGGTGTTCTGTCCAATGGGTTTAAGAATTGTGGTGGGGATGGCTGTTCAAACTACTCCAACAGCAACCTTCTGCTATATATTTATAGATCCATGAGCTCGTGCAAGATGACTATTCATATTGTCCAGTGATGGCAAATCAATGATTGTCATCCTTGTGGGTAAGTGTGAGCTGGAAAGATCAATTTGTCACCACTGTTGATACCAATTGCAAAAGACCATTTGAAGCAGAGCACAAGTGTAATTTCAATGCCAAGAAACAAATTGCAATGATTGCTAACTGAATTCAAAACAGAATAGGACACAGAAGTCCCAGTCAGACTCAAGAATGAGCAAAACATGAGGACTCACTTTAGAAGAGGCAGAGGTCAAAGACAGAGCACATGACTTATGACAATGAGCTCAGGCTGTACAGCACAGTGTGGTGGGCCATATCAGTTGGGATTTAGGCCCTGCACAATAATGGCATCTTAACCACATTATAATGCTTATTATCAGTCAAGGGTTCCAATGGTGTCTCACCACTTTAGACACATACTTGAGATATGGAGCAGCAATTCACATGCATCATATCTATGCTGGGATCACTGTTGTGGCCTTAGAGAAACACCAAGGCTATGCAATCTGATACAAAAGACTCCAATCAGATCAATGTACCTCATTGACAGCAAATTTGGCCCTGCAATGAGCATGCTTTCATGATATTAGCCTTTCATGTTCTCTATGATATCCAAGCAAATGGGGTGATAAGACATTGGTATGGATGATGCAAGTAACAACTACACGAAGGCCACCAAGAAGAACAGCTTATTTGCATGGAACTCCTGTATGATTAAAGCTATTTGGACATTGAACACTTCATTCCAGTGGAAGAGAAACATTCCAATGCAACACATGTTGGAAATACTGAACTCTGAGAAGTGGAGGTCCAGGCAGTCACTGAATTTGGCTTTGTCTTTGGAAAGAAAACTAGGTAACAGTGGTTTTACTGCAAGGAACCCCAATTCCAACCTGGAATTGATGCAGGTGGCTCCCTCCTATGGGACTCCAAGGGAACATGGATAGGATCAACAGAATGCAAAGGCACTTGGATCTTCTGGTTGTACCTGGAACTCCTGACCTATCAGAACAGGTGGGCAACATCATTGGCTCTTTCAAATTTGCTCAGGATATGACTTTCCTCCACAGATTGAATGATCTGGGCTGGAAGGTCTGTGTTAAATAAAAGACATCATGGTTCCCTGCAGAAAGTGTGGCTTTTGGACTCTGACAGAGAGCCTGGTAGGCCATATCTTGGTAATCCTCACCTTAAGTTATTGGGCAAGAAGAGTTTGACCTCCAAGAGATAAGGGGAGATGTTTAAGATGATATTGTCTCTTTCTCTCTCCAGGTTGTCTCACAGTGAAGGACATTCACCTCATTAAATGGGCCCAATGATACAAGCTTTTGCTGGACCATGAGCCTAAGCAAATCTGTTAGCTCTATCATTATTTCACCATCACTACACACCATTCCAGCCAAACTGTCAATATGGTGGACCACACTTGCCTACTGGATATATTACCTAGAGTCTCAAGAAAACCATTCTATAGGCAAGAAAGTTAGAGTTCACTGGACATGGGAGCTGTCTTTTGAAGACCAAGAGCTCCGCATACAGATTGCCCCAACCTTTGAGAAGAAACGTTTCCACTGTATTGAAAGCCTACATGTCACCAGCCATCACAGGGAGAATTTCCTAATGACTACTATAATGATTCTGAGGATTGTTTCTTTACAGCCCACATGAATTTAATGTTACTGTGGGCAACAACACTATTTCAGGACATGGCAAAGTAGCCCAATATACAATAACTGGTGCCTACAGGGGGCACACTAGAGAATTTAATATGCTGGGGAAGTCAGGGACACACCTAGAAGTCATCAACCAGCTCTTGCCTACTCCAACTTCTATTGTTTGCACATGCCTCAGCGTGTTTCTATTCCACAGCCTATTGCAGGTTTGGTCTAATGGAAAGACCTGACCATAACTTAAACCCAGAAACTGGAAACATGTAGTCCCAGGTGCTTATCAAGGCAAGAACTCTCATTGGCAGCTCCCCCATATGTTGTGGTGAATAAATACTGAACACTTAAAAAGCACAAGTCTCTCCTCTCCAATGAGCTGTGAACTTCCAACACTGACCTGAGCTGTTGGCCTCCTTGGGAGACTGGCCATTATGAAATCTCTTTTTGACCCTTTGTTCTGCACAAGTAATCAAGTGTTCATTTACAAAAAGTTGTTATTGTGCCTGAACATGTATACACATGATTCACCATAGAGAAAATTTCTCCACAGATTTTGGTACTGCAAGCAAAGGGCATGGGGATGTATGGAGTGGAGTGGGTTGACTTTTGGCCATTCTTTTCATTACTCTTGCATTCCTTTTGTATGAGAGCATCTTGGACAAAACAAGACTGATGTCTTTGTGGGTTAAACTGAAGGTTCATCCGTGCCCTACCAGACTAGTAGGGGTAATGGCCCACAGGTGGGTGACCTAGAACTTGCTGTTTCCATCCTATGGGGAAAGGGTGGTAATAAATGGGACTTTGAGAAACTTTGTATAAATTTCTGGGTATGGGCTAGGTTGTTACACACTGAGATCAATAAGATTGGGGCTTCAACTAATCAGCATCCCTTCTCCAGTGCCTGGATTTTATATCTGTTCCCATTCTGGAAACAGGCATAACTTCAATCAGGCCACCCAGACTGATCTTGTGGTTAGTGTGAGGCTGGCCATTTTTCAACCAACTACTAGAACTGAAGATGGGGACCCAGAGGAGAAAATGAAATTATTAGATTTTATAGAGGAGATATGGGATATGAAAGGTAGGTATGGACAGAAGCCTAGAGAGATTATTCCTTCATAGATGTCCTGACTTTACAGTGAGGATACAACTACCACCCCAACCAACTACACTGAATGGAGGTATCTTGGCCACCGCCCATCCAAGCCAGACCTCCAACAAACTCTTAGTAGGAGTTAAGGCGGGGAGGAGGGGTGTGGGAAGGGAACAATTCATGGTCCATCTGCAGCTTCTATTTAAATGAACACTTCAGGGAGTCAGAGGAACATATCTGAACATATACCACTCTGACCTCCCCTTGAGTTGCAACTAAGCCTTGGAATAGTGAAAAGGAAGCTGTGGTCATGCTCAGATAACTGGGTTTTGCTGTGTAGATAGTCCACCCCCATAAGAGGGGTTAGTTCCTCACTAGGTTCCAAGTATATGATAGGACATTGATAATTTTATTAGAAAGTTACCTCCTGAGTGGGGGGACAAGCTGGTTCTGCTCCTCACTCTGGGGATTTCCCTGGGAAGTGCTATTGAATAACTTTATCATACACTCACTGCTTCACACTAGAAGAGTGTCTGTCTCCTGAAGTAATTGACAAAGGAACCAGGGGTGGACAGTAGACACTTGACTGTTAATCTGGCAAGCCCTGACATTCATATAATGTTTAAGCATTTCCTTAGGACCCCCTCTTGCCAAGCTGTGTTCTTCTGGTTACTAGAGCAAGGGAACATAAAAGACAACACAAAGGGGATCACCAATGTAGGACTTTGGGAAAAATATAATCTAGAAGGAGGGCCACAGTCTCAATAAGGACAATCTTCCTTTTTCAGATCCCCACCCCTCAACTGACAGATATGGGCAGTAGAGGAGGAAGAGGAACATAGAGATACCCTGCCTCCACCTTAAACTCAGTGAGGAGACTTGCCCTTGGGAGGGGTCTCTTTACCAAGATATAATTGAATTGAAAATAGCTGAGGATTGGTGCCAAGAACCTTGACCATCCTCCAGGATCCTAGGCCATACACCCCAGTGCATATACAATTTGGGGTCATTGAACAAACTTTATAGCACTTTTGGATATAGGCACCCAGTTCACTACCATTCCAGTAGATGCAGAGGGGATGTGTTGCAAGGTTTTGTACATTCCACAAGGGGGTGGGGATGGGAGGTTACTGTTATCCTGTGGGATGGCCAATTTGGCCTTTGGCCACCTCTTTGGTCATGCTTCCCACCACAGAATACACTGTAGCAATTGATATTCTGCACCACTGCACATCACAATGATGAATACAATTATAAGTTCCCCCATCCCAACAAATTCTGGCTACCATAGCTAGGGGAGAGAAGGCTTGAGTGCCCCTTATGCTCCCACTTCTTTCATTGACAAACAGCAACAATATTGCTTTCTTGGTGGAGAAATCAAAGTCATAAAAGACCTCCTTTCTGCATCAGTCCTCTGCTCCAACATCTCCACCTATAATAGTCTGGTGTGGCCACTGGGAAAGACAAGTGGAGCATAGTGATTAATTATAAACTATTGGCACTTAAATGCAAAAGTGTTGTCTTTAGCACCTGCAGTTCCAGACATTGTCTCTTTTGGAAACCATCATGGTTTCCACTGATGCTTGATAAGCAGTTGTTAACATAGTGAATGCATTTTTTTCCTTCCCACTCTGAAAGGAGGATCAGGATAAATTTTCTTTTAAATACCAAGGCCTACAATATACCTTCACTGAACTGCCACATGAGTATTTAAACTCAACCACTATCTGCTACCAATGGGTGGGGCAGGATTTGAGTAAGCTACACATGCCCAAAGAACTCCAATTGCTCCATTTTATTGATGATTTCATATTCATGGGCCAGTGCAAGGAACTCTACCTCATAATTTTGTAGGTTATGGCAAGATATATAATGGCTTGTATGTGTCATTACAATGTCATTCAGGACAATTCCCAAATCCCAAAAATGCCCCCATATTACACCTGTTTTCCCCCTCCCTGACCTCAGAACCTCCAGTGGCCACTGCCTCCACATCAATGATATAAGTTCTTCCATTGTTAGAATCACAATTAGTCTATAGTAGAATACCAGTTAGTCCACTCTAGTCCACAGTTCATTCCCAAATCCTGCGGATTCTGGGGTTGTGATGCCTACTTAACCTCTGATTGAGAGGTGGCTTCAGTTCCATACAGCCAATGGATGAGACTCTCTTGCTTGCAGTTTTAGACTCTCTCAGTTCCTTGGTATAGTGGTTGTCCACCATCACCTCCTTGTTAGTTGTCCTGGGGGAGTCCAATAAACAGGAGAGTAGATGTTGCAACTCCATTGAGGCTCAGGGCCCATCTGGCACATAGACAGCACAAAAATTCAAGCCTCTTGGATGTATACCTACCAAATCCAGCACCAAATATAATTTTAAATAGAAGGGACCAAAAGCCAAGTGTAGGGAAACCACAACGAGTCCAATTCTGTCACATTGGGGAGCACAAACACCAAATTGTGCCCACTATCAAGGCACCAAACTCATGAGTTATCTGCCCTGACCATAGTGCCTGGGTGTCTCTAGAGCCCTCAGGATCTCCTCTATTTGGGGTAGTGTCTAATTTGGCAGCCAATGAGATCCTGTTGAGATGTGTATAAGCATAATGTCTGGAATGACCTTGACTCACTTTGAAATCTCTTAGCCTTATAAACTCATTTGTCTTTACCTTTTCCTCTCTTTGGTCAAGGCCTTTTTCCAGTTGCATTGCTATTTGGTCTTTGGTAGTAATCCCTCATTGCCAGGGTGGCTCATCCCTGGGAGTCATGTCTCATGCTGGGGGAAAGTTATTGCATTTATATGCTGAGTTCAGCTTAGAAAGAGGCCACATTTGAGCATCAAGGAGTCTCTCAGGAAGTAACACTTAATCACGATATAATACTATGCTAAGTTTCAATTTCAAGAATAAAGGTTCATAAGCACAGTCATCAATATCAAGGGCCCATCAATGGACCATCCTCCTTCACTAACCATTGCCTCTCTACTTGGGAGATTCTTGCTGTCCCATCAGAAAATGTGACAGAGCTCCCCAGGATGGGAATTCAGTATTCTTTGGGTTATTGTGTGAATCTCCACCCACTGTGACAATGCCCCATGAACACTTGAACACACTTATATGCCTTAAATGTAAGCCAAGGTGAACCTTCTCCCATTTATCCTCCATCACTAGCATGCCAAACAAATGGTCCTCCCCTGCCACAGTTGTAAACCTGTCTGTGTTCCAAAACTTCCTCAAAAATGAAGTCAATAAAATATCCAAATACAATTAATAAGAAAATGAAATAATAATGATAATTTTTAAAATAGGAAAGAAAATACAAAAAAAAATTAGAAAGTAAAAAAAAATTTTTTTTTAATTTGTGATAATAAAAACAATGAAAAAATATAAAATTTTTTTTAACATTTTGCTTTTCATAACTGTAAGATCTGTTGCACTGCATGTATAGTGATATTTTCTTCCATTTATTCCCCCAAAGTCTTTCTTTTTAAATCTTGTCTTCAAGGAAGTTTTTTAATGATTTATTTATTTCTCTCCCCTCTTGTTTTTTTGTGCTCACTGTCTGCTCTCTGTGTCCATTTGCTGTGTGTTCTTCTGTGTCTGTTTGTCTTCTCTTTAGGTGGCACGAGGAACCAATCCTGGGGCATTCCAGAGTAGGAGAGAGGCACTCAATTTCTTATGCCACCTCAGGTCCCTGGTCTGCTGCATCTCTTATTATCTATCCTCTGTATCTCTTTTTGTTGTGTCATCTTGCTGTGCCATGCTTCAATGAGGTCCAGCACTCCATGCAGGCCAGCATTCCTGCATGGGTCAGCACTCCTGCATGGGCCAACAAGCCACATGGGTCAGCAGTCCACTCAGACCAGCTCTCTGCTTGTGCTAACTTGCCATATGGGCCAGCTTGCCTTCACCAGGAGGCCCTGGGAATCAAACACTGGGCTTCCTATATGGTAGACAGGAGCCCAACTACTTGAGCCACATCCACTTCCCTTCAAAAATGCTTTAGGTCACAGCTGAAAATTATCATTAACTTTCTAATATATAGAAATTGAAGCTCATTTTATCTTTGGACACTGTGACATTAGTAAATTTACTAATCATGTCTAAATTATTTGTGTGGTGGTGAGAACAGAAATACTTCTATTTGTCCCAATTTTAGTAGGAAAGCATTCAGCAATTTTAAATATTATGTATGAAATTACCTGAAAGATTTTTATATAGATACTCTGGCTTGTAAATTTTCCAAAATTATGATCAAGGAGTGGATTTCCACATCTGGCCATCATAATGCCGATGGGCCTTGTAAATCTTGGAATCAATTACCTATTTTATTATGAACAAGAGATGATTTTGCAGTGAGTTTTAACTGATACTTCTATTGGGTCATTAGCAAGGGGTATGGGGAACTATCTGGACCTCTGCTTGGCTCAGTGAACTACTATCTGCAGGACTCTCTCACCCACTGATAAAGATTCTAGTCACTGAAATGAAGTATTGTTTCCTTTAGATGAGAAATGAAGCAACTGCAACTGTTCCTATTCTTCAGATATTTAATCACTGACCCAAAGAAATGCCCATCATTGACACATTAGAGGTAACCATAAAACCATATTCATTTACCTTAGAATACTCCAAATAAAAAACTTCACATATTCTCCTATTCCCAAACACATCATATTTCCACTGCTGACCTCCATAACTCAGCCATGAGATACCCAATCATTTGCTCAAACTCCTCAAACATTAGCCATCACAGAGATAAAATAACTGATGCCCATAAGATTACCATCACTGAATAAATGAATTCCCATTGAAATCATTCTCCATTATGAATTTTTTGGAACTCCCCCAAGGAGATTCTTCCTCCTAATGAGGGTTTTTCTCTCATATTTCATGTTTTCATAGCTATTCCTAAACTGAGTTTTCTTTAGCATACCAAGGCTTGTGTTTGTCTGAATGATAGTACACAGTGATGACAGACCTGGAGTTTCACTCCTGTGGAGTTCACTTATTTTATTTAAATTATAAATAAAGTCTCTGTTTCAGGGAACAGAAAGAGTTACAATCAAAGACCTAAAGGCACACCTGGAGGAACTAGAAAAAGAACAACAAACTAGGCCCAAAGGAAGTAGAAACAAAGAAATAACAAAGATTATAGCAGAACTAAATGAAATTGAAAATAAGAAAGCACTAGAAACAAGAATAAAACCAAAAGCTGTTTCTTAGAGAAGATTAATAAAATTGACAAACCCTTAACTAGACTAACAGAGAAAAACAGAGAAAAGATACAAATACATAAAATAAGAAATGGGGAAAGGGATATCACCACTGTCCCCAAAGAAATAGAGTATCATAAGAGGATACTTTGAAAAATTATATGCCAACAAAATTGATAATTTAGAGGAAATGGACAAACTCCTAGACACACAAAAGCAGCACACATTGTCAAAAGAAGAAATTGATGAACTCAAGAGACCAATCACAAGTAATGAGAGAGAATTAGTCATTAAAAGCCTTCCAACTAAGGAAAGCCCAGGACCAGACAGCTTCACAGGTGAATTTTACCAAACATTCTGGAAAGAACTAACACCAATCCTGCTTACATTCTTCCAAAAATAGAATTAGCAAGAACATTGCCTAACTCATTCTATGATGCCAACATGACACTAATACCAAAGCCAAAACATCACAAGAAAGGAGAAGTATAGACCATTCTCTCTAATAAACCCAGATGCTAAAATACTTGCTAACTGTATTCAACAACACATCAAATGAATCATACACCATGACGAAATGGGTTTCATCCCTGGTATACAAGAATGGTTCAATATAAGAAAACCAATGTAATACACCACATAAACAGATCAAAAGAAAAAACTACATGATCATCTCTATAGATGCAGAAAAAGCATTCAACAAAATACAAGATCTTTCCTGATAAAAACACTGCAAAAGATAAGAATAGAAGGAAACTTCCTGAACATGATAAAGAGTATATATGAAAAACACACAGCTAACATCATATTCAATGGTGAAATCCTAAAAGCTTTCCCTCTAAGATTGGGAACAAGACAAGGATGCCCACTTTCATGGCTTCTATTTAAGATTGTGTTAGAAGTACTTGCTGGCACACTTAGGCAAGTAAAAATTTTAAAGCCATACAAATTGGAAAAGAAGTAAAAATTCACTATTTGCAGAAGTCATGATCATATACATAGAAAGACCTGAGAAATCTATAACAAAGATTCTAGAGTTTATAAATGAGTTCAGTAAAGTTGCAAGTTATAAGATCAATGCACAAAAATCAGTAGCATTTCTGTATACAAATAACGAGCAATCTGAGGAGGAAATCAAGAAAAAAAATCCCATTTACAATAGTAACTAAAAAGATCAAATACCTAAGAATAAATTTAACTAAAGGTGTAAATGACTTATATGTAGAAAACTATGCAAAATTGTTAAAAGAAATCAAAGAAACTTAAATAAATGGAAGAATATTCCCTGTTCATGGATAGGAAGACTAAACATCATTAAGATGTCTATCCTACCCAAACTGATCTACAGATTTAATGCAATCCCAATAAAATTCAATGCAGCATTCTTTACTGAATTGGAAAAATCTAACTTTGAAATTTATTTGGAAGTGCAAGAGGCCTTGAATAACAAAGACATATTGAAAAAGAAACATGAAATGGAAGGTATCACACTACCTGACTTTAAAACATACTACAAAGCTACAGTGGTCAAAACTGCATGGTATTGGCACAAGGATAGTCATACTGGTCAATGGAAATGAATTGAGAGTTCTGATATAGATCCTCACATATACAGTTAACTGATATTTGACAAGGTCACCAATCCCATTAAACTAGGACAGAATGGCCTTTTCAACACATGGTGCTTGGAGAACTGGATATCCATATCCAAAAGAATGGGAAAAAAATGCCATCTCACACATTATACAAAAATTAACTCAAGATAGATCAAAGATCTAAATATAAGAGTCAATACCATAAAGACCTTGATAGATAATGTAGGGAAGCATCTACAGGATCTTGTATTAGGAAATGGCTTCATGAACTTTACACCCAAAGCATGAGCAATGAAAAAAATAGATAAATGGGACCTGCTCAAAATTAAAAATTTTGCACCTCAAAGGAGTTTGTCAAGAAAGTGAAAAGGCAGCCTACTCAATGGGAGAATAGATTTGGTAACTGTATCTCTGATCGGAGTCTAATACCCAGCATATGTAAAGAAATACTACACCTTGAAAATAAAAAAAAAAATAACCCTTTTAAAAAATGGGTAAATGATTTCAATAGACAATTCTCCAAAGAAGAAATACAAATGATTAAAAAAACCATGAAAAGATGCTCCAGTGGCCACTGAAGGTGCTGAAGACAGGGAAAGGGAAAAAGAGGTGTAATATGTGGGCATTTTCAGGACTTGGAATTGTCCAGAATGACATTACAATGACAGACACAGGACATTATATATCCTGCTGTAACCTACAGAATTGAGTTGGAAAGAATGTAAACTAAAATGTAAACTACAATCCATGCTTAGTGGCAATTCCCAAATGTGTTCATCAATTGCAATGAATGTACTACACTAATGAAAGAAGTTGTTAATGTGGGGAAGGATAGGAGGTGTGGGGAGTGGGGCATATGGGAATCCCTTATACTGTTTTGTGTAATCTAAATATCTTTTAAAAAAATAAAACATATATTTTAAAAAAGATGCTCAACATCACTAGTTATTAGGGAAATGCAAATGAAAAGTACAATGAGATATCATCTTACACCCATTAGACTGGTGGCTATTAAAAAAACAGAGGGCTACAAGCATTGGAGAGGATGGGGAGGAATGGGAACACTTGTCCACTGTTGGTGGGAATATAGAATGATGCAGCCACTATGGAGGATGTCTTGGCAGTTACTCAGAAAACTAAGTAACTAATGATCCAGCAATTCCACTGCTGGGTATATACCCAGAAGAAAGGAAAGCAAGGACACAAACATATATTCACACCTATGTTCATAGCAGCATTATTCACTACTGCCAAAACTTGGAATCAACTCAAATGCCCTTTAACAGATGAATGGATAAACAAATTCTGGTATATACATACAATGGAATATTACTGAGCTGTAAGAAGGAATACAGGATTAACACATGGAATAACATGGATGAATCTTGAAGGTCTTGAAGACCTTATGTTGAGTGAACAAGCCAGGCACTGAAGGACAAATATCACATGACCTCACTGATATGAATTAAGCAAATTGAACAGATTCACAGAGCTAGAGTGTGAAAGATAGTTTTACAGGAAATACAAAGGGAGAAAAAAGTTGTCAGCAATGCCCATATGGCAAAATCTATGATAAGGGGGAAGTGTGTAGTTGTACAGTGGAGGAGCACAACAGTGGTGTAACGATACTTTTAGGTTAGGTGGTGCTGGTTTGTCAGGGGGTGAGGTCAGGAGTGAGGGTTGGACTGTCCATGGAACTGGGGGGTGGGGAGTGGGTTGGGAAAGGAAGCAGGTAAACACTGGAAATTGGTGGGTATATGGTTGAAACACAATGTTGGGAATGCTCTTTTGGCAAAATGGCAAGTGATGGCTGCTGGCTTGGAGAGCTGGATGTGGGCAGCATTTGGGACAGGGTGCACCTGGGGCAGGCTTCTAGGAAGTGTGTGGGTGTTCATCTTACCATAGTGTGTTATATAAGTATGTGGAGACCCCCATATTGAGCAGCAAGGTGGTGACTCCCGTCCTTGGGAGGCCCACTATATAATCAAATCAAGAGGCAGGAGTCTCTTGAGAGCATGGGCAGTGCCTAATAGGGGAAAGCAGACCAGTGTATCAAGCCCTCAGTGTTGTTGCAAGTAACTATGAGTCTTGTCCCTCAAGGAGTGAAGCCTGGTGGTTGTCATGGGTCCCGAGGGGAGGGGGAGGGAGAAATATAATAGATGGAACAGGGAGCATTTGGGGGGAAATGATCTTGCTATGATGGACACAGGCCATGTTGAATTGCATCAAAGTTTATAAAATTGTATGGTCCAAAATGTAAATGATAATGTAAACAATTTTTGTACATCAGTGGTAACAAACATACCATCCACATATAAAATGTCATTAATAGGGGAAGGAGGAAAAGTGGGAGGATGTTGCATCTATGGGAGTCCCCTGTATTTGGCACATGACTTTTCTGTAACTTAAAACTTTCTTGAGGACAAAATAAAAAAAATTTAAGACATTGGGGGAACAAACAGAAGATAATCTTATTATACATGTAGTCAAACATATCTTACAGTGGTGAAAGGGAAAATGTCAAAAACATTTTTAAATATTTTTTCATTATTTTTATTATCCCAAATTTATATTAAAAATTTTTGTATTTTATTTCTTATTTTTAAAAGTATCATTATTACATTTTCTTTTTAGTCACATTGAGCTATTTTATTGGCTTCATTTTTGAAGAAGTTTTGAATCACAGAAAGCTACAGCTGTGGCAGGTTAGGATCATTAGTGCAGGTTGTCAGTGACAGGGAACACATGGGAGGAAGCTCACCTAGGCATATATATAAGGCATATAATTGTGCTCAAGTGTTCATGCGGCATTGTCATGGTGGGTGGAGGTTCACACAATAACCAAAGGAATATCAAATTCCTGTCCTGGGGAGCCCTGCCACATTCTCTAATAGATCAGCAAGAATCCTCTGAGTACAGGGGCAATGACAAGTGAAGGAAAATTGTCCATTGATGGGCCCTTGATATTGAGTGTACATATGAACATTTACTCTTCAAATTGAAACTTAGCCTAGTGTTATAGAGTGCCTAGGAGTTGCCTCCTGGAAGCCTCCTTTTTGCCCAATTGTGGCCTCCCTCTAAGCTGAACTCAGCAAATAAATACATTACCTTCCCTCCAATGTGGGACAAGACTCCCAGGGATAAGCCTCCCTGGCACTGAAGGATTACTACCAAGCACCAACTGGCAATGCAACTGGAAAAAGATCTTGACCTAAAGGGGGAAAAGGTAAAGAAAAATGAGTTTATATGGCAAAGAGATTTCAAAGTGAGTTGGGAGGTCATTCCAGAGGTATTGCTTATGCACATTTCATCTGGATCCCTTTGACTGCCAAAATAGATACTACCCCAAATAGCAGGTCTCCTGAGGGCTCTGGAGACATCCAGACACTATATTCATGGAAGAGAGCTCAGAAGTATGGTGCCTTTCCATTGAATCCTACTTTGGAATTTATGATACCCAGAGTGACAGAGTTAGACTCAGTTGAAGTTCCCCTACACATGGCCCTTCTGTCCTTCTTTTTGAACCTATAATTAGTACTAGAGTTGGCAGATATATGTCCAAGAGACCTAAATCTTTGGTCTCTCCATGGACCCTGAATCTCAATGGAGTTGCAACACCAAATCTCCAGTTCATTCATCTCACCAACGACAGCTAACATGGAGGTGATGGTGGACAACTACCATACCAAGGAACTGAAAGAATCTACAACTGCAAGCAAGAAAGTCCCACCCATTGGCCCTATGGGATCACAGCCCCCTATCAATTAGATGTGGAGTGGACATTACCATTCCAGAATCCTCAGGATTGGGGGATGAATTATGGACTAAAGTAGACTTACAGGTATTGTACTATAGACTTGTTGTGATTCTAGCAATGGAAGAAATTATATCACTGATGTGGAGGCAGTGGCCACTGGAGGTTCTGAGGGCAGGGAGAAGGAAAAACAGGTGTAATACTGGGACATTTCTGGGACTTGGGGATTGTCCTGAATGACATAGCAGTGACAGATACAGGCCATTACAAATCTTGCCATAACCTACAGAATTGGGTGGGAGAGAGTGTAAACTACAATGTAAACTTTAATCCACACTTAGTGGCAATGCTCCAAAATGTATTCATCAATTGCAATGAATGTATCTCACAAACGAAGAATGTTGCTAATGTGGGAAAATGTGGGAGGTGTGGGAAGCAGGGCATATGGCAAACCTCTATATATTTTATGTGACATTTGTTTAATTTAAGTATCTTTAAAAATATATAAATTAAAAAAAAAACATTAAAGTATTCCTGTATTGAGTTCTGACATAGAATTTTTTCACATTTGATTTCTCTGACTCTCCACTTCCATTAAGTTTATATTGTGAGTTCTCTCATATGGTATATCTTCAGGCCATATTCTAAGGAATTTGCTACATAGAGGAAATTCATATAGATTCTCTCCTTATGAATTTCCTTAGATTATCTTAAGTAGTACTGATTTACTAAGGACATTTCCATATTGATGGTAAACATAGTGTTTCTTCAGTATGTGAGTTTTCTGATGTGTTTAAAGATTAAATCTAGTGCTGAAGTATCTTTTATATTCAAAACTTTTATACCATTCTCTCATTCCATCTAAGGTCTGAATATTGGCTAAAGGCTTTCCCACATTGATGAAATTCATAGGGTTTCTTTCTCTCAATAATCTCGTGTTGTTTAAGGTTATAAAAATTGAGATTTTCCCATTTAGATGATATAGTTTCTGTCTAGTGTTCATTCTCTCGTGTTGTCTGAGGGAAGAACTATGAGTGAAAGCTTTCTTATATAGATGACAGTTATAGGGTTTATATAAATGTGAGTTCTCTCATTTTTTTAAACAAAGACCAATGAATAAAAACTGTCCCACATTTATGACATTCATGGGGTTTCTCTCCAGTGTGAATTCTTTCATGTTGTCTAAGAATAGAATCTTGACTGAAGGCTTTTCCACATAGATGACATTCATAGGGCTCCTCTTCTCTGTGAATTATCTCATGCTGTCTAAGGTGAAAAAATCTAATGAAAGTTTTCCCACATAGAAGGCATTCATATGATTTCTCTCCAAAATGAGATTCATTGTATTGTATGTGGACAGAGATTTTAATAAAGTCTATAGCACTTTGACAGCATTCATACAATATACTTGTAGTGTGAATCAGCATATATTGATCAAAAGATGTCTGGTCACTGAGGATTTTCCAAGTGGTTTGCTGAAAAATAGTTTCTTTGTCATGTCAATTCATGTTGAGTCACTGTGGAACTGTAAGTGGATTCTTCTTTCAAGTAATTACACTTAAATGAATTCTTTAGGGTGTGAGAACTCTGCTTTGGAGAATTAGATGATAGACTGTAATACATTCATCAATATACATGAAAGTCTTCATTTCCCTACATATGAATTCTAGACTGTATTAGCCAAAGGAATGCTGATGCAAAGTGTCAGAAATCTGTTGGCTTTCATGAAGTATATTTATATGCAGTAAAAACTTGCAGTTAGAAAGCCATAAGGAGTACAACTCAAGCTTCCTTTCTCATGAAAGTCAGTTGCTACATGTTGAAGCAAGATGGTTGCTGATCTCTGCCTTACTCTGTCTCAGGTTCAGGCTGTCATTGGGCTTATTTCTTTCCGGGCTTTCTCTTTTGCTCAGTTGCTCAGCCAGAAACTATGAGCTGAATTGCCTCTTCTTCACAGGATCAAAGATTTCTCCTCTGCTGTGTCTATGGAGCTCTGTTTCTCTCTATTCTGGTTCATCTTGAGTGAATGTCCATTTATATCAGCCCACCAAGGGGTCAGGGACTCAACCCTGAGCCATGACCTACTGATGTGGTCAAATCAAAGACCCTAAATTGATTTTATTAAATAAATTTAAAACCTTTGACTTTATTACAAACAGAGGGTATCACCATTCTGAATAGGCCAGTTTTCAAACATAATCTTTCTTTTTGGTGATTCATAAATAATCTCAAACTTCCTCATGGCTAATCCTCTGGTGATACTTTCCAGCCAGAATCTTTCCCATGTTACTTCCACATTCACATTATTATCCTCCATGCATGGAGATTTGCTCTATTATAGCATCCTGATTGCAGGGCTATCTGATCAATTTTGAGATTCAAGATGTGTCAAAGTTTATGTATATGAACCATGTTTATGCAGTTGTCTTTTTATAAGAAATCACATTAGAGTTTTGTGCTCGGGCTAATTCTTTCCTAAATTAAAACTATCACAGATTTTTGCTGGATTAGCATTTAATCCCACTGATTTCCTAATTTATTCCATCCACATGTATCTATTTGGAAAACTAGGGTTCACTCCAGTAATGCTTACTAATGACATAATGTTAGAAGTGTTCTTCCTGCAGATAGGTTGCATGAATATCATTTCTTGTTTTTTAAAGTCATTTTTCCTTCCTGTAAAAATTGTGGGGGCTTTGATAATGTATTTGCCTGGGCTCTTAATAGCTAGTAAATGTCTGGGCAATGTGTACCTGGTCTCCTCACTGCACCTTTAGTAGTTTATAATGAATCTGAAATTTCTCACTGGACTAATTTCCACAATCTACCTTATCAGACAAAAGATTTATCCAGGGAGTTCATGATTCTGGATTTGTTTCTTTTGACAGATTGTTGCTACACTGGCTTGAGGTTAAGACAAAGGAAAACATAATTAGAAATCTATCAATAACAATAGGAAAACTTACTGAATCTACTGCTAAAGCTAGAGCTACACATCAGTAGGCATTAGATTCATTATCTAAAATGTTTTAGACAATATAATTGCCAAATTTGATTATATATTAGTTGAAGAAGAACTAGATTTTGACATTGATAGCTGGAAATTGTGATTATTAAATATTTCTTCACTTATGCAGCTCTGAAAATTGTAATACACTAATTAAGCTGGTTTTCTATTAATCTAATTTTAGAAGTTCACTCTTTGCACTTAATTCCTCTGAAGAATATTAAGGAATACTTTTCAGTTTTGTTTACAGGAATAAGTTAATGTCTCAAAGCAAAACCAGACAGAATGGTGTCAGGAGTACCCAATAAATCTGTAACTTTCCTCAGAGACCAAAAAATGTTTGATATCCTTTTGTGCTTGGCTGAGAAAGGAGCCATAAAGATCTTTCAGGTTGGCTTCCTCACAACAATATCTAAGCTGTGGGGTTTTTAGCTGCTGAAACCAAGGACAAGTTTAATATGCTTGAGACAATGCAGAACTGAAAATTTGCACATACCCTTCTTAAAACAACCCCTTGGAAGCATCACTGGTTTTTTGTTCTTATTCTTCTTAACTTGTTTTTTTCTCACCTACCCCATTTTCTTTTTCTTTGACTATAAAAGCCCCAACTCCCATTCTGACTTTGAACTGGTTTGGGGAAGATTACCCCAGTTCCTTGGTTGTGCACTCACAATAAATCACCTTCTCACTGAGAGATGTGTTCCTTTATGGAACCAATCTAGTGGAATCCTCCTATTGGAAATAGCTGTGTTTATGGTAACACTATGCCAACACCACCTCTTGTATTTGGGTAAATACCTCTGGGAAAGTTGAGACACAATTGCAAGAAAAATTGAACAAGCACAGACCTGTAGGACTCTGTCAGGAAGAAGCCACAGAGAACACTGGTGATGTGGGGGTGGGATGATGGGTCAGCATCTGCCCCAACTCCACTGCCAGTCCCAGGGTCTTAGCTCTGTGCTGTAAGGGTCTTTTGGAGGAAGCCACTCCACAGACAGCAAAAACACAGGAGGTGTGAGTGGAGGCTCTGCTCACTGAATGAAGTGGCCTCTGCCTAAGCCCCATTTCAAGGAATCCTACCTCTCTACTCACATCCTGTGTGATCTACCTATCCAAAAAGATGACCCCAGCTCCCAGCTCCAAGGGCATCACTTCCCAGGTGAAGATGCATCCGGATGGACTGCCTCCAAGCCCAGGACCTGCCAGTCTTGATCTTGACCCCTAGCTGGTGTTTCCAGTCATAGTGGAATTGATCAGGTTCCCAATTTGGCTCAGACTGCTGAGTTGAGCAGATGGCCACAATGCACAATAGCTTGTGTTGTGTGAAGTCACATGGGTGGTCAGGTAGAACCTTGGCACCCATGACTCCCACTGCCCCAATGCTCTGAGCAGACCTTGGCTTTCCATGTTGGGTGGTTCCCAGTTTGGCTTCAAGGACTGAGGACTGAGCTAGGCACAGGAAAGGTGCTCTGCTCATCCAAAGCTAGCCAACAAATAGAGTGCCACAGACTCACCAGCAGTAGGACACCAGATGGAAGGGGTGCACCTGATGGGAGGCTAGTCAAGTGGACAGCCTAGACTGGGCTTGCTAGAGAAGAGACATTGCTGAAAGCTAGACAGAAACAAGACCTTGGATTTCCTCCTCACCCTGGCCTGGTGTGCTCAGTCAATTCTTTTGGCCAGACTTGGCAGCCCAAGGACTTACAAAGGAGGGCCACCCAGGTTGGGTGGATGCTGGCTGGGGGAGTCAGCAGGAGTGCTGGTAGTTCCTGTTGGATAGTTGGAGAAAGCTGGTTCCCGGCTAGGGCAGACATGGGTTGTGCATGGAATGAGAAAGGGGGTTTGTGAGGTTGTTGGGTGGAGGTGGGGGCCTTTCCAGAGACTGAGCTGGCCTAAGTAGGGTGTGGCAGCAGTGAGGGCTTTAGGGCAAAACCCCTAAGGATGTCCAACCTTGTGAGATGTTGGAAGCAAAGCAGCAGCACTCTTCTTTGGAATCCACCTGGTGGAGTGCTGGACAGCCCGGGGAGCCCTTGGCCTCTGGTTCTCCAGATGGGTAGCTAGACACTGTCAGGGCTGGCTTACCACATGTCCTGACTTCCAGCTGCTGCTGTCACCCCAGATTATGGGTACAAGCCAAGCGGCAGGCATACCATGGCAGCTGGTGCACCCAGGTGGCTGGTGGTGATGAGCAGGGACTGGCATCCCAGAGCCAGGTACCAGGGACCCACAGCCCCTGCATCTGGGTGAGTCTCTACAGTGCCAGCCACTGCAGGCTTTTAAAGG
The DNA here is from genome assembly GCA_029593785.1 of Cabassous unicinctus. Classification (NCBI taxonomy): domain Eukaryota; kingdom Metazoa; phylum Chordata; class Mammalia; order Cingulata; family Chlamyphoridae; genus Cabassous; species Cabassous unicinctus. The sequence continues at coordinate 27,270 of JAQZBX010014921.1, forward strand.
TCCAGGCCATGGCAACAACTGTTTTCTGCATTACCACCCTGAACATGACTGATGTCCTCTCATCTCTGAAGCTAAGCTTGTATGGGCCTGGTTAATACTTGGATGGGAGACCGTCTGGGAATGTCAGGTGCTTTTTTAAAAAAATAATTTATTGAAGTATATCATTCATACATAAACATACATAAACAATAAGTGTTCAGTATACATTGTGAACTTACAAAACAAACATGCATAACAACATACAGTGCTCCCACACATCACCCCACCACAAATATTTTGCATTGTTGTGAAACATTTGTTAACAAATTATGAAACAGCATCATCAAAGTATTATTACTAACTATGGTCTGTATCTTACTCCCCTATACTTTTTTTAACAAGATTTATTTATTTATTTATTTTATCCATTTTTAACCCCCTCCATTTTTGTTGTTTTTGTGTCCATTTGCTGGGCAACTCTCTGTGTCCATTTCCTGCCCTCTCTTTTTATCCTTCTCCTCCAGTCTTCACTAGGATTTGATTCTCAGAAACTGTGATGTGGGAGAGAGGTGTCCTACCACCTGCACCACCTTAGTTTCTGATTTTTCAGCTTGTCTCATCTTGGCTCTCCCTTGTGTCACTCTCCTGTTATGTCATCATCTTGCTGCATGGCTTATGAAGCCTGATGGTGTACCCACACATGGGGCCTGGCAGCACACCCACATGTGGGGTCTGGGGGGCTCACCCACTCATGGGGCCTGACAGCACACACATGCAGAGGGCCTAGTGGTGCACCCATTTGCTGGGCCTGGTGGAACACCCACATGTGGGGCCTGGGGAGCTCACCTGTGCATGGGGCCTGGTAGTGCACCTATGCATGGGTCCTGATGGCATACCCACTCACAGGGCCTGGTGACACATCTGCTCAGGGCCTGATGGTGCACTCATATGCAGGGCCTGGGGGTTTCCCTCACTCGTGGGACCTGGCAGTACACCCACTTGTGGGGCATGGCAGCATACCCATGCATGGGGTCTGGGGGGCTCACCTGCTCATGGGGCCTGGTGGTGCACACACACACATGGGTCTGATGGTGCACCTGTGCACAAGGCCTGGTGGCCTGCATGCCTACTATATTTTTCTTTTTTTAATTTTTACTGGGAGGTCCCAGAGATTGAACCCAGGTCCCTCCATATGGGAGATGGATGCCAAACCATTTGAGCCACATCTGTCCCCCTGCTATATCTCTTAAGGTTGACCAAAGATACCTGGAGTTACAGTCATTGCCCATACAGGAAAGTCATATAATACATCAGGCTTAGTTTACCACCAGCATTCTAAAAACCAGACTAAGGGAGAAAAACTAGATCTGGGGACACATGCATGGTTTCTAATATAGCAAATGTTTAGCCTACCCTGATTATCACAAAATCAGGAGAGCAAGAATATTTGCAACAGGTGCTTTTGCTGGCCACATCTCTTGCTCTTTCTTTCACTATTGCACCCTCTCCCTCACTTTTCTTTTGGCCACCCTAGCCCTGAGAACCAGCTCCCTTTAGCCAGTGCCTGCTCCTCATCCCCCACCTGCATGGTCATCTACTCCTGGACTCTACCCACAGCAGCACAGACAGGTGGCTGCATGCCAGGACTTCCTTAGATCTCCTACAAGACCAGGTCTGGCAGATACAATGGAGAACTAGGATGTGAAGGCCAAGTCTCCTCACCAGCTAGACCTCTTCTCAGCCATCAGGCCCGAAACCCCTTGGCACCTGCAAGGAAATGGTGTACACCAGGTATAACCCTTGGCCTTCACTGCTTATCATGGCACAACAGGGATGAGCCAAGGAAACACCCCTTCCATTCACCCTTGGGCCCCATCCTATACACTCCTAGTGTCCTCCAGTCCCCAGGGGCCAAGACCCACCACCCATGTTTTTTCACAGATAGTTGAAGTTCTATTAATTTTTCCTCAGCAATTTTAATTGGGAACTTAAGCGTGGATATTTGTAATTTCAAGATTCATTCTTTTTAAATTGATTGTTTTTTATTTTTAAAGTAGTTTTAGATTACATAAATATAACAAAAAATATAAGGTATTCCCATCTGCCCAACATTCTTCCCTTCCCACAATTTCCCACATTAACAACATGTGGTACATTTGTTAAAATTGATGAAGATATATTGAAGCTTTCCTAGTAACCATGGACTACAGTTTATGTTATAGTTTGCACTCTTTCTTGCACAATTTTGTAAGTTATGACAAAATATACAGTGTCCTATAACCATCACTGTTATGTCATGCAGGACAAATCCAATATCCCAAAAATGCCCTCATATTACACCCATTGTTCTCTCTCCCATCCCTCAGAACCTCTTGTGGCCACAGCCTTTATATCAAAGATAAGAGTTCTTCCATTGCTAGAATCATAATAAATCTATAGTAGAATAATAATAAGTCTACCTTAGTCCATTGTTCATTCCCAATCTTGAGGATTTGGGGATGGTGATGCCCACTCTGCTTCTAATTGAGAGGGAGATTAGATCTCATAGGGCAGATGAATGGAACTATCTTGTTTGCAATTGTAGACACTCTCTGTTCCTTGGGATGGGCGTTGTCCATCATCATATCCTTTTTAGTTGTTCTGCATGAGTCTAATGAATGAAAGAGTAGGTGTTGCAATTCTGCTGAAATTCAATGCTCACCTGGAACATAGATGGATCAAAGATTTAAGTCTCTGGGACATATATTTATCAAGCATAGTGCTAGTTATAGGTTGAAATAAAAGTGGCAGAAAAGCCATATGTAGGGAAACCACAAATGGGTCACACTGGGGAGCATAAATTCCAAGGTAAGATCACTGGAAGTGTGCCAAATTCCTGAGCTTTCTGTCCTGCCTATAGTGTCTGATATCTCTAGAGTCCTCAGGAGTCCCACTATTTGAGGCAATATTTATTGTGGCAGTCAATGAGATCCTGTTGAGGTGTGCATAAGCATAACTGCTGGGATGACCTCCTGACTCACTTTGAAATCTCTCAGTCATAAGAATTCCTTTGTATTTGCCATTTTCCCCCTTATGGTCAAGGTCTTTTTCCAGGTGCATTGCTAGTTGGTGCTTGGTAATAATCCCTCAGTGCCATAGAGGCTCATCCCTGATAGTCATGTCCCACACTGGGGGTAGGGTAGTGTGTTTATATGTTGAGTTTGGCTTAAAGAGAGGCCACATTTGAGCAACAAGGATGTCCTCAGGAAGTAACACTTATGCAACATGTAATACTAGGTCAAGTTTCAATTTCAAAAGAAAAGTTTCATAAAATACAGTCATCAATATCAAGGGCCCATCAATGGTCCATTCTCCTTCACTAGTCACTGCCTCTGTACTCAGGGGATTCTTGTTGTCCCATTAGAGAATGTAGCATCCCAGGATAGGAATTTGATATTCTTTTAGTTATTGTGTGAATCCCTACCCACCATGTCAATGCCCCATGAATACTTGAACACATTCATATGCCTCAGAGGATGTCTCAGATGAAATCCCTCCTTTGCATTCCCCCATCACTGACACCCAACACTAATGTTCCTCCCCTGCCATAGTTGTGACCCTTTTGTGGTCCAAAACTTCTCAAAAGATGAAGAAAAGAAAATGACGAAATAAAAATAATTTAAAAAATGAAATAATTATAGTTTTAAAAATAACATAAAATTTAAAAATTCAAAAAATTTAAAATAATATAAAAATGTTTTTAGAAATTATGTCTTTCATCACTAAGATCTGTCTTCTTGTATGTACAGTGACATTTTCTTTCATATATTCTCCCAGTGTCCTTTCTTTTTTTCATTTTATCTTCAAAGAAGCTTTACGTTATAGAAAAGTCATGTAGAGAATATAGGGGATTCCCGTACACCCAATACCCTCCCCATTTCCCCCTCTCCCCTATTAATAACTTTATACATGCAGACAGTACATTTGTTACAATTCATGTACAAATATTGAAGCATTGCTACTAACTATGGTCAATGGTTTACATTATGGTTTATATTTTGCACCATATAGTTTTATAAATTTTGAAAAAATTTAAAATGGCCTGTATCCATTATTTGGAGATAACATAGAACAATTCTAATGCCCTAAAACGTCCTGTTCCATCTATTCTATTATTCCCTCCCCCACCCTTCAAGACCTATAGTAACCATTAAGTTTCACTTTTTTGAAGAATAAGATTCATAGTTACTTGCAATAATATTGAGGGCTTGATATATTGGTCTGTTTTCATTTATTAGGCATGCCTATATTCTCAAAAGACTCTTGCCCCTTTATTTGAGAACATAGCATGACTCCCCAGGATGGGAGTTTAATATTTCTTGTCTCCACCCACTGAGATAACACACTATGACAAGATGAACACTTACATATTCCATAGAAGCCTGTCCCAAGTGCACCCTGTCCTGTATGACCCCCACATCCAAAACCCTACACCATTACTCCTCCCTTGCTATATTTGCCAAAAGAATAATTGCCAAAATTTTAGTTTTAGCCACAGACCTGCAAATCTCCAGAGTTCACCTGTTCCTTTCCTTGACCCATCCACCAGTTCCATCGATAGTCAAACTCAACTGCCCCACCCTACCCCTTTACAGACTAACACTGCCAAACCTGATAGCATCACTGCACCACTGCCACAGCCAACCATTGCACAACTACACCCTTCCACCTTATCATAGATTTTACCCATATGGGAATTGGCTCACCACCCTCTACTCCCCTTATGTCTCCTATAAACCTATCTTCAAGATTCTAGCTCTGTGAGTCTGCTCAATTTACTTAATTCATATCAATAAGGTCATGTATATTTGTCCTTCAGTGCCTGGATTACCTCACTCAATATAAAGTCTTCAAGATTCATCCAAATTACCCTGTGTGTTACTACTGCATTCCTTCTTACAGCTGAGTAATATTCCATTGTATGCATATACCACAATTTGCTTAGCCATTCATCTGTTGCTGGACATTTTGGTTGTTTCCTACTTTTGGCAAATGTGAATAATGCTGCTATGAACATTGGTGTGCATATATCTGTATGTGTCCTTGCTTTCAATTGTTCTGGATATATACCCAGCAATGGAATGTCTGGATCATATGGCAATTCTATTGTTAGCTTTCTGAGGAATTGCCAGACTGTCCTCCACAATGGGTGCACCGTTCTGCATTCCCACTAGCAGTGGATAAGTGTTCCCATGCCTCCACATCCTCTCCAACACTTATAGTCCCCTCTCTTTCTTTAATAGCCACCAGTCTAATGGGTGTAAGATGAAATCTCATTGTAGTTTTGATTTGCATTTCCCTAATAGCTAGTGATTTTGAGCATCTTTTCATGTGCTTTTTAGCCATTTGTATTTCTTCTTTGAAGAAGTGTCTATTCAACTCACTTGTCCATTTTTTAAATGGGTTATGTGTCTTTTTATTTTCAAGATATAGGATTTCTTTATATATGCTTGATATTAGGCCCCTATGAGATAGATGGTTTCCAAATATTTTCTCCCATTGAGTAGGCTGTCTTTTCACCTGCTTGCCAATCTCCTTTGAAGTGCAAAAGTTTTTAATTTTGAGGAGGTCCTACTTATCTATTTTTTCTTTTATTGCTTGTGCTTTGGGTGTAAAGTTTATGAAACTGGTTCATACTACAAGATCTTGTAGATGCTTCTCTACATTATCTTCCAGGAGATTTATGGTCTTGGCTCTAATATTTAGATCTTGTTCCATCTAGAGTTAATTTTTATATAGGGCATGGGATATTGATCCTTTCCCATTCTTTTGGATATGGATATCCAGTTCTCCAAGCACCATTTGTTGAAGAGGCCATTCTCTCCCAATTGAGTGGGCTTGGTGGCCTTGAATATCAGTTGGCCATATAAACAAGGATCTATATCAGAACTCTTAGTTCTGTTCCATTGCTCAATATTTATATCTTTGTGCCAATAACATGCAGTTTTGACCACTGTAGTTTTGTAGTGTGTTTTAAAGTCAGGTAGCATGATTCCTCCAATTTCATTTTTCTCTAACAATATGACTTTGGCTATTTGGGGTCCCTTGCCCTTCCAAATAAATTACATAGTTAGCTTTTCCAATTTAGTAAAAAATGCTGTGGAAATTTTTATTGGGAATGCTTAAATATGTAAATCAGTTTGGGTAGGATAGACATTTTAATGATGTTTAATTTTCCTATCCATGAACCAGGAATATTCTTCCATTTATTTAGTTCTTCTTTGATTTCCTTTGAGAATATTGTGTACTTTTCTGTGTACAAGTCCTTTACATCTTTAGTTAAGTTTATTCCTAATTATTTGATACTTTTAGTTACTATTGCAAATGGAACTTTTTTCTTGATTTCCTCTCAGATTGCTTATTATTGTTGTACAGAAATGCTACAGATTTTTGCACATTGATCTTATATCCTGCCACTTTACTGATCTAATTTATAAGTGCTAGAATATTTGTTGTAGATTTCTCAGGATTTTCTATACAGGATCATAGAATCTACAAATAGTGAAATTTTTAATTCATTATTTCCAATTTGGATGCCTTTTATATCTTTTTCTTTCCTAAGTGCTCAAGCATGTACATTTTTTTACACATTTTAAAAATGTTATTACAAAGCATTTAAGTCATATAAAAAAGTATAAAGATGAATACAATGAATACCCATGTACACAGCAGTCAGCTTAAGAAACACGTTACCAATATATTTGATGGTCCCTGTGTATGTTCTCCAATATCCCTCCCAATCCAATTTAGATACAACCCCTGTCTTCAGTTTCATTATCATTCCCAAAAGCATTGGAATTTCCACAAATAGTGAAATGGAATTCAGATCAATTTGGTCTATATCTGAAGTGGAAAAGCAATCCCTTCTTTCCTTCCCAGTGCCAAGCAGACAGTTTGATATATAATAGGTGTGAATTTAGATAATAAATACACACATGCATATATAAAAACATTTGTACATAAATATAATGTATGTATAAACCTTGAGTATTTGTTCCCCAAATATTTCAGGCTCGTTCAACTTGATTTTACTTTAACAAATAAATACAAATCAATATATTAATAAATATAGTCTTCTTTGGAGCTTAAAAAACTTAAATATGTAATATACTCTTTGATTTCCGTGGAAACCACTAAACCAATGAAGACAGAGAACCATTGGCTCCGTCTAAATTCATGGCAATGATGCATAAAAAAATTTATGAACATGCCAGTTTAGTTAGGCCAGTAAAAAGAATTTATTTGGGAAATGGGGGAAAGAACAGAGTTTGCTGAGAAATGGGAGAGAAAGATGGAAATACACACCAATATTTGGTGTGGGCCCCTCTAGGCAGAGACAGTAGGCTCTGCCTTGTGTGATTACCTTTTAAACTGCTATTTATCCCCCTGTGCTAATGATAAGGGGATTGGCCCCAGAAGTTATTGGTTACCCCACCTATGGTGGGGGCAAATGGTGAGTCCTTTTTGGAATATCTGGGGCCAAGGAGAAGTCCCAGAATGAGAAACTGGGACTTAAATTTGTCTTAGTGAGGTCTTCAACAAAGTACTTCTAACACAATGTTAAATAAGAATGGTGACAGTGGGCATCCTTGTTTTGTTTCCAATCTTAGAGGGAAAGCTTTTAGCATTTCACTATTGAATATGATATTAGTTGTGGGTTTTTCATAAATATCCTTTATAATGCTGAGGAAGTTTCCTTCTATTCCTACCTTTTGAAGTGTTTTTATCAGGAAAGGGTGTTGTATTTTGTTGAATGCTTTTTCTGCATCAATAGAGATTATCATGTGATTTTGTTCTATTGCTGTTAATGTAGTGTATTACATTGAGATGCTCCTATGTTGAACCATCCTTGCATACCAAGGATGATACTCACTTGGCCATGGTGTATAATTATAATGGTGTATAATTCGTTTGATGTGTTGTTGAATATGATTAGAAAGTATTTTGTTAGGGATTTTAGCACCTAGGTTCACTAGAGATATTGTCTATAGGTTTCTTTTCTTGTGGCATCTCAGGGTGGCTTTTGTATTAGGGTGTTGTTAGCATAATAGAATGTTAGGCAATGTTCCCACAACTTCTGTTTTTTGGAAGAGTTTAAGCAGAATTTGTGTTAGTTCTTTCTGGAATGTTTGGTAGAATTCACCTGTGAAGCCATCTGGTGCTGAAGTCTTCTTATTTGGGAGGAATTTGATGACTGATTCAATCTTGTCACTTATGATTGGTCTGTTGAGTTCATCATTTTCTTCTATCAATGTAGGCTGCTTGTGTGTTTCTAGGAAATCGTCCTCTTCATCTAAGTTATCCATCTTGTTGGCATACAATTTTTTCAAAGTGTCCTGTTATGGTACAATTTATTTCTGTGGGGTCAGTTGTGATATCCCCCTCCTCATTTCTTGTTTTATGTATTTGCATCATCTCTCTTGTTTTTTGTTAGTCTAGCTATGGGTTTGTCAATTTTATTAATCTTCTCAAGGAAGCAACTTTTGGTTTTGTTATTTTTTTCTAGAGATTCCTTATTTTCAGTTTCATTGACCTCTGCTCTAATCTTTGTTATTTCCTTCTTTCTATATGCTTTGGTATTAGTTTGCTGTTCTTATTCTAATTTCTCCAGGAATGCAGTTAGGTCTTTTGTTTTAGCTCTTTCTTCTTTTTTAATATAGGCATTCATGGCTATAAAGTTCCCTCTCAACATTGTTTTTGTTGCATCCCATAGGTTTTGATGTGTTGTATTGTCATTTTCATTCATTTCAAGGTAGTTACTGATTTGTTTTGCTATTTCCTCCTTGACACACTGATTGTCTAAGGTTGTGTTGTAGAACTTCCATATATTTGTGCTTAATCTCCTACTCTGTCCCTTACTGGTTTCTAGCTTCATTCTATTGTGGTCAGAGAAATTACTTTGTATCATTTCAATCTTTCTGAATTTGTAGGAGTTGTTCTGTGGCCTGGCATGTGGTCTATCCTGGAGAATGATCCATGTGTGCTCGAGAAGAAAGCATATCCTGCTGTATTTTGGTGTAATATTCTGTATACGTCTTTTAGGTCTAGATCCTTTAACATATTATTCAATGTCTCCGTTTCTTTACTGATCTTCTGTTGAGATGTTCTATCTAATGGCAATAATGGTGAATTAAAGTCCCCTATTATAACAGTAGAGGCATCTATTTTTCTACTTAGTTTTTTTCTATGTGTCCTTATGTATTTTGAGGCTCCCTTGTTATATACATGAATGTTTATGATTGCTTTTTCTTGATAAATTAACCTTTTTATTAATGTATAGTGTTCTTTTTGTCTCTTGCAATAGATTTGCATTTAAAGTCTACTTTGTCTGATATTAGCATTGCTACTCCCACTCTTTTTTGGTTATTGTTTTCATGTAAAATTATTTTCCAACAATTCACTTTCAAGCTCCTTGCATGCCTGGATCTAAGGTGAGTTTCTTTTAGACTGAACATAGATGTGCCATATTTCCTTATCCATTGGAGAAAAGGTAAAGACAAGTGAGTTTATATGGCTAAGAGACTTCAAAGTGAGTTGGGAGGTCATCCCAGAGGTAATGCTTATGCACATCTCAGCAGAATCTCATACAGTGCTAAAGTAGATATTAAGCTAAATAGTGGGGCTCCTGAGGGCTCTGGAGACACCAAGGTCCTACAGTCATGGCAGATAGCTCCAGAGTTTGGTGCCTTGCCAGTGGGCACTTCTTTGGAATTTGTGCTCCTGAATGTGACAGAATTGGACTCAGTTATGACTTCTCTACACATGCCTCTTCTTCCCTTCTATTTGAACCTATAATTGGTGTTGGAGTTGGTAAGTATTTGTCAAAGAACCTTGAATCTTTTGGCTGTCCATGTGCACAATTTGTCACCCTGTAGTGTATCTTCTGCAGGTGATGTACCCAGTTTTAGTGAATAAAATAAAGAAAAAAAAGGAACCAACAACAACAAAAAAACACATCTAAGAAGACCTAAAACAGGAAAAAAAATCTTTCTGTGTGGCCTCTGTCATAAGGTACCAGTGGAGTGCCTGAAAACCTGGTGGATTCCCTTCTTTTAGGATGTACCAGGAATCAAACCATGGACCTCATATATGCAAGGCAAGAATTCTTACACTGAGCTACATCGACTTCACAGGTTAAATAGTCTTCTGAAAGCTTATTTGGGTCTTCCTACCCCTGAGGAGAGTTAGGCTTCTTTTTTTTTTTTGTCTTATCAATATTTTTTTTTTATTTGTAAAATGATATATAATACATATGCATATATGTGCATTTGTTTACATAAATGTTATTTGTTATATATATATATGTATACATTTTATAAAGGTGCCTAGATTACCCAAATATTAGTAAGAAACTACAGGGATTCCCATGCTCCCCGCCACCCACACCCCCAACAACACCCCACACAACCATTCCCCATCCACGTGGTACTACACCCGCAATGGATATACACATCCTGGGGCCTTGCCACTGAGCATAGACCACAGTTCACATCACAGGCCACACTCTCTACCACCCAGTTCTGCATGGTATATTCTGATGGAAAATGGCCTACATTCGTCGCTGCCTCACCACTCAGGACAACCCCCAAAGTCTGAAAAAAGCCTGAGCATTTCAACTGCCCCTCCTCACCCTGCCCCAAAAATGTCCAGTGGCCACCGGCTCCACCTCACTGTTACAATTTCTTCCATTGCCTGAATCACAATATGTCTACAACAGAACACCACCAAGTCCACTCTAGTCCACAGCTCCTCCCCCCATCATGAGGGGACTTGGAAGGTGATGTCCATTCCACCTCCAAGTGAG
>JAQZBX010014922.1:0-38090 GCA_029593785.1 Cabassous unicinctus
TACAATCATTTTTAAAAATTGTTCAAGGAAATACTGAACCCTATGCTGAATTTGTAGCGAGGCTGGCAAATGTGGTCAACAAGACAGTAACTCAATCTGATCTTAAAGAAATGCTTATTCAGATGTTGGCTTTTGCTAATGCTAACAGTGAGTGTAAAAAGGCTTTACATCCAATAAAGGCAAATGGAGGTACTGTACAAGATTATATAAAGGCATGCCAAGACCTTGGGTCTAATACACATAACATGACCTTTTTTACAGCTGCTATAATGGAACATAGTCCTATAATTGATAATTTAAGTTACTTTAAATGTGGAAAACCAGGTCTTATGAAAAAAGATTGCCGAGACAGAACTGGTGTGAGAGCTCCATCTAGCGGCAATAATAAATCTATACCAACTCATGTGTGTCCAAAATGCCAGAAAAGGTTACACGGGGCCAATGAATGCCATTCTGAATATCATAAAAATGGCAGTCTCATTAATAAATCGGGAAACTTCCTAATGGGCCTTGTTTGGGGCCCTCAGACAAACAATATGAGCACTTCCCAACCTATCTCAAATTTACCTAGTCAGCAACGGAGCAGCTCGCTCCAGCCTGTAACAGAACTTAAAGCAGTTACCAAAAGCAGTACAGCTGTCGATCCTCCCTCAACTGAAACTAAGTTTATTACTCCTTCACTAAATCTACCAAAAATAAGAACAGGAATTAAAGGGCCTGTCTCAAAAATCTGAACTTTAAGCCTAAGTGTACTCCTAAAAAGTAATAATCCAAAATATATATGTTAAATATCTGTGTAAACTGCTAAATTAGAGCTTGACTGTATTTCTGCTGTTTAAGTTGTCTTAGCTGGTTGCTGATTATGAACAAAAGAGTTTCAGAGAACAAGCTTATATATTACAGGTAACACAGTTTCCAGAAAATATTCTAAAAACAGTAAAATCAAACATGTGAAATGATGGAGAGCTTAAAGACAGCCCCAATTCTATTTATAATGTTAACAACAAAAATCAATGCCAGTATTAAAATTACAAGTTAATATATTACCCCACAGCCCAAATGGAAAATAGTGATTTGTTTATACCTATGCCTCAAACTATACAAAATAAAGAAATTAAGGTCATAAAAAATGAAAGTTTATTCATTGGATGTTTACTATAGTTTACTCTAGTTATTATATTAAATACTAATCAAAACTTCAGTACAATACATTGCATAATTAAGCAATTTAATGATCTATATATTACCCATAAAGGTATTTTATTAAGTATATATATAAATCTCTTATTTTGAATTTGAACAGTTCTGAAACTAAATATCTTAAGATAAAGTTTGGTAAGTATTATTCAAGCCTATAAGTAAAGCATCATACAAAAAACTTTGTTAATCAAAAAACCAATGTCTTACTAATTAACACTTTTCATATTTCAGGAAGCATATTGGAAATTTAAATAGTAAGCACACCAAGAATGTTTTGTAACAAATTAAAAAAGATAATATGCATTTCAATAGGTGTTGCATTCCTCCCTGGGGGAGCTGGCCACTCTCCCAGGGACTAATGCATAAACCTTAAAATGTACAGCCCAAGGAGTGTTGTGTTTCTTCCTGAGGAGGCTGGCCCCTTCCTCAGGAATTAGCAAAACACTCACAGGTTGACATCTATACTATCAAATTTATTAATCCTAAAAACCGTCAACCAAAACTCTAGTATCAGTTGCTACTTCACCACTTCCCAGCTAAAAGCTAAATATTGGTAAGAATATATATGAAACTGCTCTATTTATCTGTCATTCTGTAACATTGTTCAATATTGACTTAATCTTTTAATTAGTTATGTTATTTATGTTTCTCACCCTAATTGTCAGTATAAGCTTATTAAACTAAATATATATATTAACATTTATTTTATATCTATCCAATAGTCTAGCCAACAATAAGCCAAATATATCAGTGTATTAGACAACTAGTTTAGAGAAAACATAAAGATAATAATCAATGGGAGAAGGTAAAAGTTAAGTAGGATATAGGGTCGAGGTTTTGCTCTTATCATTATAGATAAAGGAGACCAGCTTTGGGTCCCATCCAGATGTCTGAAACCTAAACATGAAGAAGCTGACACAAAAAGCAGAAAAAATGATAACTTCTAAAAAGCAGAATGTCACTCTAATACAGTTATTCTTTTCTATGCTTACCTTGACAACCACAGCAGTAAGTAGTGCACCTTCACATGATTATACATATTAGGCTTATATTACTAATTCATCTCTTTTAGAATTGTTAACTTGGGGGAACAAATCCTACCTTATTTATGTTAATTAGTCTTTTCATTTTTCTGGGCCCATTGATCCTCACCTTCCTCTAAAGCCTAAGGAGGAAAGAAAATTGATTAATAATTACTCTACAGGAGTGGAAGGCATGCCCATATGTTTTGGAGAAGAAGATCTTTGTTTGAAAATGCATTATCAATTATGGTTAAGTATTGGAAAAAATGGTACCCGAAATCACCATTCCAAATATGCACTTGCAGCACAAGGATTTAAAGGCAATATTTCTCAAAATAAAATTCCTATTCCTGTAGGGATTCCCATGTGCCAGATTCCTTATGTGTACGCTAACAGTCCTGTGTTTCCATGGACTGTGTGTTATGGCCCAGAACCATGAGTGTTAGCTAATAATTCCTATGGAATTGTCAATGATTGGAGCCCTATAGGCTCTACTCGTGGAAAGGGCCTGCCATTCAATTTGAAATGGTGTAAGGAGAACCAAAGCATAAGTACACATGCAAATAATTCTATTATCTGGCATGGAAAAAACTTTACACCGCCTCATCCTTTCAGAATGGGTCATCGCACTCAGCCGCATCTGTGGAAATTAGCCTCGGCCTTTCACACTGTTAATTCTTGGTGGGGCCACATTTCTAACATAAATACTAATTATACTTTTTCCCTTACTCGTAATAATACTAAATTGGTTAGGGCTTGTGTACATCTTCCTTATGTTCTGTTATTGAGTAATATTGTTTGGAACAATAGTAATGAGGCAATAAAATGTCTAAACAAATGCTCTTTATATGCCTGTATTAACAATTCTATTAGTTTCCCAAATACCTCTAGTCTTTACATCTTAAGAGCAAGAATTGGAGTGTGGTTGCCGGTACAGATGAATCTAGAATGGCAAGAGACCCCAGTTATGGGGATATTAACTTCCATCTCCCAAAGATTGCTGAAAAGGGCAAGAAGATTTGTTGGAATGCTAACAGCTGTAATTATGGGTATTATAGCCATAATAGCAACAGCGGCTGCTATAGAAACAGCCCTTCAACAAGGAGTTCAAACTGCTGACTTTGTGCGAACATGGCAACGAAATTCAGAACAGATATGGGGAACTCAAAGACAAATAGATTCAAAAATACATGATGAAATAGCAGATCTAAGACAAACTGCTATGTTGTTAGGAGATCAGATTCAAGCTATGAAATTACAAATGAAGATGAAATGTAATTAGAATCAAACATCTTATTTTATTACTCCTGTGCTTTACAATGCAACTGAGTTTCCTTGGGACTCAGTGAAAAAACATCTTCTGAATCATAATAATTTAACTAAGGAAATCTTATGCTTACAATAGAACAGATGTCAAACATTTGAAAACCAATTGCAAGTTATGACTGGTGAACATATTTTGAAAGGGTTGATAAATGCTTTAAAACAGTTGCATCCTACACAATGGTTACATGGTTTATCAAGATCTGTTATGTTCATATGTATAATTGCATTAATATTGTGTTTTCTATATTGTTTGATCTGCAGAAGATCATGACAACTTAACCAATTAAGACACCAACAATTTTCTACTACACACATTATGCTATTACAATTAAAAATAAGGGGGAAATGAACAAAGAAACAAGGAGCCAGATAAACTTAGATTGAACCCAAAAATGGGAGCATTTTCTTGGAGCTAAGCACAGTCGAGCGTATGTGGCGTAGTAATTACTGTTACTGTTACTGTTATTGTTACCTCTAGTCCAACTCTCTGTCTTCAAAATTTGATTTTTAGTAAATGGTCCCACTCGATTGTGGGTCCATCCGGGATCTTGGGAATGAGAAGAGAACCTCGAACCCCTTCTCCGACTGGCAGGACGTCCTGCCAAAGTTTTATGGTGGCCTTTTGGGTGGGAAAGGTTGGGACTCTCTCCCCATTACCAGACCTGAAGGAAGCAGAGACTAAATATAGTATGAGGCATCTCGGACAAGAGACGTTGAGCTAGTGCGAGCAAGATACGTTGAGTCTACGAGATTGGGTATCGCACAAAATCCTGTTGAGCCTGGAGATGAGTCTTCGAGACTGTATATAGTATAAGAAATCTCTGACAAGATACATTGAGTCCATGCAAGCAAGATACTTTGAGTCAGGAAGGTTGAATAATTGCACAAAATAAATTCTCGGGCAAGAGATAGGGCCTAAAGTAAGGACTAGAGGCAAACAACGCTTAAAATAAGTCTTAAAAAGGAAAATGAAAAATCTATTAGAAAACCTCACCAGTTTGTCTGACCAATTTAATCAATTTCTCAGCCCAAAAGTTTTTACTTGGATCAAATTAATATCCATTTTACATCATTTCTTCTCTAGTAACTTCAGTGTGGTGATCATTGGTGCTTTGCTACTCTTAACTGTAAAATGAGGCATTCACGTAGTGCTGCTGTTCTGCATTAACAGGACTCGTAAGAGCAGCCATGCCAACAACTGGATTCTGCTTAAAACCCTTGACTCTCAAACCCCTGTCCATGGCAGCTTGGCTGGTTACCAGAGATGGGTAAGACCTTCAGAGGAGGGCAACCTAAGACAGGCACAGTCACCCTGTACAAAAAACAAAAAAGGGGGAGATGTTGGAGAAGATGCTGAGAGTCAGAGCATAAAGGGTTAAGCATTCAACAAGCATGCTTGCTGGCAGAGACACGTTAGTAAATGTCTCCAAGGTCTCTGAGTACTGCAGACATCAATAGGAGGAAGCAGAGCAAGATGAACCCACCACTAAGAAGTTACCCTATAAATTCCTAAGAAAAGCTATCTAGTAAGACAGGAACAGGTAGCGCTCTCATGCACCAAGCTTAGATATTAGATAGACTAAGGCATTTAGGGCTAGAAACAATGTTTATACTTATGCCCCTTGGTAGACTGCCAGAGAAGGCAGTCTTCTTGCTGTAGTAAGAGAAACATTGTGGGAGAGCAAGGTTAGGGGGGAAGAATTTATGCATTGTTTTAAGCTAAATAAAAGAAAGGGTCACAGTGAGCTCTGGGCTGTTGTTTTTTTTTGCCTGAGTGAGCTGCAGCCCTCTTCTTCATATGCATCAACTTGTCTGACTCTTCTTTTGTGCCGCACCCTGACAACAAAAAGGCTGTTTCTAAAAGGGAGTTAACAGAAGTTTTGGGGCTCAAGGAAAGTTTCTGCAGGTTACTATGGATATCAATGGCAGACTGGTTGAATTTCTAGGTGCTACCTCTGAGTAATTTCCTTGAGCTTATAATTGACTGGTTTGGTAGTGCATTTTCTCATCCCTTTAACAAGACATGACCACATCATCTCTGGTCCTCAGCTCTGCCTGTCCTTTTCATCTTTCTGACTCAGGTTTAACTGGAATTCAGGGTCCCACGCAGAGGGCACTCTGAGCTGTACTGTGGCCATGTGGTATGGCAGGAAAAGATTAGCTTCTTCCTGTAAGACCACCATTAGGCAGTTTGTCTGCATTACTGAGAAGACATCCCAATGGGGAGTCTCCTGGAATGCTAGAGAAGCTGCACCCATTCTTCTAGGAAGAAATGGAAAAAAAAAAATAGAATAAATAGAGCAGTCTCTTTGCAGTAAAATAGTTATCCCATGCCAATCTGGGAGGCCATCTACGCCAGTCCTTGCATGACACCTCTCTTGGTGCCATGGGTGGTCCTTGATGGAGCTGAGGGTGAGCTACTTGGAGATCTCAGCCACTATCATAAACTCTTTCATGTCCTGCTTGTTTGCAAAGATAAGGACTGCAGCCTTCACCAAGTCTTCATGAGCCAACACTGTACAATTCTTCTGTTGTAAAAGCTTGTTGCTCCCTGTCAATTCTGTCAAAAAGAATGATGAACTCTGTGTTTGAGTAACAGGTGTTCCACACTGACCACAGGGACTCCTGGCCTTTAATGTCTCACAAGATGAAATGAGTTCTCTTAACCATGATTTCTTTAACATTGCTTCCTATGGTTGGAAATGTATGAACCACTTCTAACATTAAAAACTGATAGAAGATGTTGGTTGTCCCTGCATTATCTGGTCCCATGATGATTGATTTGTTTTCTTGCTTACAGAAGAAGCTCCACAGTCCCTCAAAGAGGAGACCCATCATGAGCTGCACAGGCCACTGAGCCCCTGCAGCAAGTGATTCCAAGACCGAGTTGCAGTCTAGAGCCAACCACCTGGCAGCCCAGCCAAGTGCAGTGCTAGGCCTGAACCAAAAATACTTTTTAAAAATTCCTAAAAAATCAACATGAAATGAGTAATACCCCCTTCTGCATCATATAAAATAATTGTAAGCACTTAAATATAAAGAATATCCAGATGCCCAATAAATAAATAAAATGTGGAACAGATCATGTGTCTTGGAGGAAAAGCAAATTAAAACTATGAGATACCACTTCTCTTTCACTAGAATGACTAAAATTAAAAGGACTGGCATAGTGTAAAGATGGCATCAGACAAACAGGTAGAAGTTAATGCTCTCACAAAAACAATGGAGAAAGAGCCAAAATCTGTCCAAAGGAACTGCTTTGGGGGTCAGCAGACCAGAACAGAGCTACACAACTCCCAGGAGGTTGAGGGACAGAAAGAGAAAGAAGCGGAAACAACAAATGTGAATTACCAAGCCCTGACAGGGGCCAGGAAGGGCTCCCCTCCCTCAACCCTAAGATATTAAGAGGGGAAAATCACTGGCTCACTGCAGCAGACTGAGAGTGAAACAGACAACTTCCTCCTTGTCAACTATTTCAAGGACAGAGGAAGGGGGAGTCTGGGAGCTTTTCTTCATTGAATTCAGTGAGGGGAGCCTGCTTTGAATCTCCAGTCTGGAGATTCAACACAGGAACACAGGAAAGCCCAGAATGAAACACCTCCATGGAAAGGTGAGCTGACAAACACCATTTCCTAGCTGGTGTTGTCATTTCATGGAACAAAACTGTTCTCAGTTCTCTCTGTATCCAACCTCTGATAGAAAATCTGTGCCCCATTAGTGAGTCCCTAACCCAATTTTGATAACTTAAGCCAGGCAATTTTAAACACTTAGAATAAGTTGAAACAAATATCAAAGAAGAGCTGTGAAAAAAATAAAAACAATAGAGAAGAGAGAGAAAGTGTCCATCAGAGTAAATTCACCAATTCATATGCCAAAACATCAGCAAAATTTGCAAGCCATACTAGGAAACAGTAAGAGATGGCCTAGCCAAAAGCACTAACCCAATATCCTGAAGAGATATAGGATTTTAGACCATCAGTATAATCACACAACTCTCATAAATAACTTCAAAGAAATTAAAGAAAATATAAATAAAGAAATAAAACATAAGAAGTCACTGGGTGAGCATAAAGAACATCTTGAAAGCCTGCAAGGAAAATTAACAGACCTTATGTGAATGAAAGACATGGTGGATAAGATTAAAAATACAATAGGAGCATATAAGAGCAGATTTGAATTGCTCAAAGACAAAATTCATGATTTAAAAGACAGAACATCTGAACTGGAAAATACAGGAGAAAAGAAACAGATGAGAATGGAAAAAGTACAACAGAGTTTATGAATTTGAATGACAATGTGAAATGCATAAACATTCACATTATTGGTGGCCCAGAAAGAGAAGAGAATGGAAAAGGGGCAGAAAGAGTATTTGAGGAAATAATGACTAAATATTTCCCAACCCATAAGGAAGACATAAATATAAATATCCAAGAAGGACAACACACTGCAAACAGAATAACTCTGAATAAACTTACCCTGAGACAACTACTATTCAAAATGACAAATATCAGAGATGAGAGGATTCAGAAAGCAGCAAGAGAAAAACAAAGCATCACATACAAGGGAACCTCAATAAGATTTGATCCCATGGGGCAGATGGATAAGACTCTCTTCCTTGCAGTAGTAGATGCTTAGTTCCTTCGGATGGTTCTTGTCCACCATCATCTCCTTGTTTGTTGTCCTGGGTGTGTCCAATGAACTGGTGAGTAGGTATTGCAACTCCTTTGAATTTCAGAGCCCAGCTGGAATATGGACAGCCCAGAGATTAAAGTCTCATGGATGTACACCTACCAATTCTAGAACAAACTATAGGTTCAAATAAAAGGGACAGAAGAGACATGTGTAGAGAAGTCACATCTGAGTCAAACTCTGTCACACTCAGAAGCACAAACTCCAAAGTAGGGCCATTGGCAATGCACCAAACTCTGGAGAAATCTGCCATGACTGTAGGTCCTGGCTGTCTCCAGAGCCCTCAGGAATCTCACTATTTGGGGCAGTATCTACCTTGGCCATCTATGAGAACCTGCTGAGACATGCATAAGCCTTACCTCTCTGATGTCCTGACGAGTCAATTTGAAGTTTCTTAGTCATATACACTAATTTTTCTTTACCTTTACCCCCTTTTATTCAAGGTCTTTTTCCAGTTATATCATCAGCCGGTCCTTGGTAGTAATCCCTCGGTGCCAGGGAGGCTCATCCCTAGGAGTCATGTCCCTGGCTGGGGGAAAGGTAATGAATGCCTCCACAAGCTGAGATTGGCTCAGATAGAGGCCACATTTGAGCAACCTGGAGCCTCTCAGGAGGCAACTCTTAGGCATTCTTGAACACTAGGCTAGGTTGCAAATTCAAGAGGAAAAGGCTCATAAGCATAGTCTTCAACATCAAGGGTCCATCAATGGACCATCTTACTTCACTAGTCATTGCCTCTACACGTGGGGGATTGTTGCTGTTCCATTAGAAAATGTAGCAGAGCTCCTCAGGATGGGATTCAATAATCTTTCTTTTGTTGTGTGAATCTCCACCAACTGTGGCAATGCTCCATGAACATTTGAACATATTTATATACCTACATGCATGCCCATGTGAGCTTCCTCCCATTTTTCCCCCATCACTGACACCCCGCCACCTTGATCCTCCCCTGCCATAATTGTAACCCTTCTCTGATCCAAAACCTCTCCCAAGAATATTGCCATCTTCAGTTAGATGAAATAATAAAACAATGGAGGTTAGAAGAAAGTGGTATGATGTATTTAATATACTGAAAGAGAAAAAATGCCAGCCAAGAATTCTATATCTGGCAAAATTGTCCTTCAAAAATGAGGAAGAGTTATAACTCTTCACAGAAAATAAAAAACTGATAAAATATGTCACCAAATGACCAGAATACCAAGAGATTCTAAATGGAATACTGCAGTCTGAAAGGAGGAAACAAGTGCAGGAGATTTGGAGAAGATATTTAAAATGAAGGTTATTAGGAAGGGTAAACTAAAATGTAAGAAAACAGGGAAAAGAACAATAAGACAACAGAGAGCTGAAGGACATAATTGATAAAGTAAGTATTGTCTTTAGAGTAAAAACATTGAAAGTTAATGGCTTGAACTCCCCAATCAAAAGACATAGACTGACAGAATGGATTTTAACAAATGAGCCATCTATATTTTCTCTACAAGAGACCCACCTCAGATGTCAGGACACAGCCAGCCTAAAAGTGAAAAGTTGGGTAGTGGATGTGGCTCAAGCAGTTGGGTACCCTCCTACCACATGGGAGGTGCCAGGTTTGGTTCCTGGTGCCTCCTAAAGAAGATGAGGAAGACATGATCCTGATGTGACAGTCTGGGACAGAAAGCTGACACAAAGAGATGACGCAAAGAGCTGACACAACAAGATGATGCAATAGGATGATGCAACAAAAAGACACAATGAGAGACACAACCAGGGAGTGGAGGTGGCTCAAGTGATTGGGTGCTTTCCTTCCACATGGGAGGTCCTGAGTTTGGTACCCAGTGCCTCCTAAGAAAAAAGAACAGGAGTACACAATGAACAGACACAGAGAGCAGACAGTGAGCACAAACAATGGTGGAGGGGAGAGAGATAAATAAAATAAATCATTTTTTTTAAGTGAAAGGCTGGAAAAAGAATCCATGCAAACAGTAACCAAAAAAAGAGCTGGGGTAGTGATACTAATATCAGACATAATAGATTTCAAATGCAAACATGTTATAAGGAATTAAGAATGTCATTATATATTAATAAAAGAAATAAAGAAACAGAGAACTTAAATAATATGATAGATGAACTAGATAACAGATATTTAGAGTGTTGCACCCCAAAAGAGCAGGGTATACTTTCTTTTCAAGTGCTAATGGACCCTTCTCCAAGGTAGACAATATCTTGGATCATAAGACAAGCCTCAATAAACTTAAGAAAAATTTATGCTAAACAGAGTCTCTGATCATAATGGAATGAAGCTGAAAATCAGTAATGGATAGAAAAAGGGAAAATTCATAAATATATGGAAATTGAACAATGCAATCTTAAAAAAATCAGTGGATCAAAGAAGAAATTGCAATGAACTCAGCAAATATCTTGAGACTAATGTCAATGAGAACACAATATATCCAAACCTATGGGAACTGCAAAGTCAATGCTGATGAAGAAATTTATAGCCCTCAATGCTTACATTTAAAAAAGAAGAAAGAGCTATAATTGAAGATCTAACTGTGCAACTGGAAAACTAGAAAAAGAACAGCAAACTAATTTCAAACCAAGCCAAAAGAAGAAAATAATAAAGATTAGAGCAAAAATAAATGAAATTGAAAACAAAAAACAATAGAGACTCAACAAAACCAAGAGTTGGTTCTTTGAGAAGATCAACAAAATTGACAAATCCTTATCTAGAGTGACAAAGAAAAACAGAGAGAAGACACAAATAAATAAAATCAGAAAGGAGAGGATTTACATTTCCTCTGACCCCACAGAAATAGAGATTCTAAGAGGAAGGATAGTATGAACAACTGTATACCAAAAAACTAGACAATGTAGAGGAGATGGACAAATTCTTAGAAACACACAAAACACTGTTGGGGGCCTTCACGGTAGCACTCAGATCATATGCCTTGTCAGCAGCACCGGTGACATGTAACATGGCCACTAGGGCTGAGACAAAGAACAGCTTTAGCCTTCTTCTAGGAAGTAAAGAAAAGTTAGCGCCTAAAACAACTGCCATCTACCATAGCAACAGGAACCACCAATCCCTAACCGCTACCCATCTTTAAACCCACCAATCCTCACCCTCCTTCCCGTTCGCACCACAATGTTCCCGCGCGCGCGAAGAGTCACCATCTTCACCACACCTAGCAACTCAAATTACCCAATCATGTATCTACACCTGAGCCTTAATGCCCTTCCCCTTTCCCTGCTTATAAGAGAGCTAATTGTAACCCTCGTGGGAGAGCAGCAGCAGAAGAGCCATGTTAGCAGAATAAAGTGCACAATTATTTCTTTACAACGTCTACGTCTCATTCCTTCGCTGGGTAACTCGGAGTCTCAGTTGATTTGTCCCGCGGGATGGGACAAAACACCTACATTAACTCTAGAAGAAATAAAAGACTTCATCAAACCAATCACATGTGAAAAGATTGAAACAGTCATCAAAAACCTCCTGAAGATGAAAAGCCTGGGATCAGATGCCTTCACAGGTGAATTTTATGAATCATTCATACTTGATCTAATACCAATCTTGCTCAAACTCTTTCCAAAAATTGATCAGGAAAGAATGCTACCAAACTCATTCTATGACTGAATCACCCTAATACCAAAGCCAGATAAAAATACTACAAAAAAACAAAATTACAGACTATTATCCCTAGTGAATATAGATGAAAATATCTTCAATAAAATACTTGCAAACAGAATCCAAAAGCACATTAAAAGACTTATACATCACAATCAAGTGGGTTTTATCCCAGGTATGCAAGGGTGGTTCAGCACAAGAAAGCAATTAATTTAATAAAAAGCCACATTGATAAATTGAAGAAGAAAATTCACATTATCCTCTTAATTGATTCAGAAAAGGCACTTGACAAAATACAAAACCCTTTCATGATCAAAAACACTCAAGTTATAAATAGAAGTAAACTTTCTCAATAGAGTAAGGTGCATATATGAAAAACCTACAGCTAGCAATGCACTCAATGGTGAAAGACTGAAAGCTTTCCGGCTGAGATCAGAAACAAGACAAGGATGCCCACTGTCACCATTGTTATTCAATATTGTTCTAGGAGTTTCTAGCTAGAGCAATTGGCACCCAAATAGGAAAGTAAGAAGCAAAACTTTCACTATTTGCTGATAATATGATCCTATATCTAGAATCTTCTGAAAAACCCACAACAATACTACTAAAAGTAATAGACAAGGTCAGCAAAGTAGAGGGATTCAAGATTAATACACAGGAATCAATAGCGTTTCTATACACTACTGATATGCAGTCTTTGGAGGAAATCAGAAAAAAAAAATTCCATTTATAATAGCAAGTAAAATAATCAAATATTTAGGAATAAACTTAACCAAGGACATAAAGGACCTGTATGCAGAAAACTACAAAATATTGCTAAAAGTAACGAAAGAAGACTTAAATAAAGGAAAGGTAATTGTTTGTGTTCATGGATTGGAAGACTAAACATAATTAAGATGTCAATTCTACCCAAAATGATTTACAGAATCAACACACTCCAGATAAAAATCCCAACAGCCTTTCTTGCAGAAGTGGAAAAACCAAATATGCAATTTATTTGGATGGTTAAGGGGCACAAATATCCAAAAATATTCCATTTATTCCCCACGGTCTTACATTTTTCATTTTGTTTTCAAATAAGTTTTAGGTCACAGTAAAGTCACCTACAGAATACAGGGACTCTCATATACCCAACATTTTCCTTTTTCCCCCCTTCCTATATACCTTTTTATATGTGGATGGTACCTTTGTTACAAGTGGTATACAAATAGTGAAACAAAGCTACTAACCTCGGTCAAAAGTTTATGTTATTTTTTATGTTTTATACTGTAGACTTTTATAAATTTTGATGATATTTAACATGGACTGTGTCCATCATTGCAAGATCAAGGAGCTTCACTCCTTGGATGACAAGATTCATAGTTAGTTGCAACAACACTGAGGTCTTAACACACTGGTTTGTCCTTTCGTATTAGGAACCACGTATGCTCTCAAGAGACTCCCACCCGTCTGAGAACATATTTGTCCTACCCAGGATTGGAGTACAACTCCTTCTTGCTCATTATGTGTGTCTCCACCCACTGAGACCACACATTATGAGAAAATGATCATGCACACTCTCACTAGAAGCCTTTCCCAGGTGTGCCCTGACCCAAATGCTCATAACCCATCACTCTAAACCAGTAACCCTGCCTTGTCATATTGCATAATAGCATTACCAACTTTGTACTTTAATCCACATACCCACTAATCCCCAGAGTTCCCCTTGTCCCTCTCCCAACCTCCCTCAGTTCCATGGACCTCCCAACCCACACTCCTACTCTACCCACCTGTCAACCTGCACCACCCAACCCAGTAATATCACTACCCTCCTGTCATATCCCTTCCATACACAATTACACACTTTAACTTTAACATAAATTACATCTGTATGGGTGTTGGCTCACAACCTTCTTCTCCCTATTTCTTGTAAACCTATCTTCCAGGAAATAGCTCTCTGAGCCTGCTCAGTTTTCTTAATTCATATCAGTGAGGTCATGTACTGTTCATCCTTCAATGCCTGGTTTTCTTCACTCAACATAAGGTCCTCAAAAATCATCCATGTTATCCTGTGTGTTAGTACTGTATTCCTTCTTACAGCTGAGCAACATTCCATTGTATATATTTACCACATTTTGTTTATCCATTCATCTGTTGATTAGCATTTGGGTTGATTCCAACTTTTGACAATAGTGAATAATGCTGCTATGAACATTGGTGTGCATATATCTGTTCATGTCCTTGTTTTCAGTTCTTCTGGATATATATACCCAACAGTGGAATTTTTGGGTCATATGGCAGATCTATAGTTACTTCTTTGAGGAACCACCAGACTATGCTCCAAAATGTCTGGACAATTTTACATTCCCACCAGCAATGGATGAGGGTTCCCATTCTTCCACATCCTCTCCAAAACTTGTAGTCCTCTGTTTTTTTAATGACTACCAGTCTAATCGGTTTAAGATGGTATCTCATTGTAGTTTTGATTTGCATTTCCCTAATGGCTAGTGATTGTGAGCATCTTTTTTTGTGCTTTTTAGCCTTTTGTATTTCTTCCTTGAAGAAGTGTCTTTTCAGGTCGCTTGCCCATTTTTTTTTGAATGTGTTGTTTATTTTTTATTTTCAAGTGTTAGATTCTTTATAGATGCTGGATATCAGGCTCTTTTCAAATATACGGTTACCAAATATTTTCTCCCATTGGATAGACTGCTGTTTTTCTTGATAACCTCCTTTGAAGTGCAAATGTTTTTAATTTTGAGGAGGTCCCATTTATCAATTTTTTCTTTCACTGCTCATGCTTTGGGCATGAAGTTTATGAAAACATTTCCTATTACAGAATCCTGTAGATGTTTCCCTACATTATCTTCCAAGATCTTTATGGTCTTGGCTCTTATATTTAGATCTTTGATCCATCTTGTGTTGATTTTTGTATAAGATGTGAGACGGTATTCCTCTCTCATTCTTTTGGTGGTGGATATCCAGTTTCCAAGCAAGATTTGTTGAAGAAGCCATTCTCTCCCAGTTGAGTGGGCTTGTTGGTCTTGTCGAATATCAGATGACTGTATATGGGAGGATCTATACCAGAACTCTCACTTCAGTTCCATTGGTTGATATATCAGTTCTTGTGCCAATACCATACAGTTTTGACCACTGTAGTTTTGTAATATGTTTTAAAGTCTGGTAGTGTGATTCCTCCAATTTCATTTTTCTTTTTCAATATGTGTTTGGCTATTCAGGGCCTCTTGTCCTTCCAAATAAATTTCAAAGTTAGTTTTTCCAATTCAGTAAAAAATGCTGTGTTGATTTGTATTATTTATTGCATTAAATCTGTGGATTAGTCTGGGTAGGATAGAGATCTAACGGTGTTTAGTCTTCCTATATATGAATGAGGGATATTCTTCCATTTCTTTAAGTCTTCTTTGATTTCTTTAACAGTGTGGTATAGTTTTCTGTGTATAAGTAATTTACGTCTTAATTAAATGTATTCTTGGTATTTGATTCTTTTAGATAGTGTTGTAAATTAAGAGTCTAAATTACTTTAAATGTTCCTGTTTTATTTTCCTGGCTGCTAAGACAACTATGATAAAAATGAGTTGGCTTAACAGGAATTTTTTGGAGGCTAGAAGCTAGAGGGCTTGCTTCCTCATGGGATTGGTATCTTCTCACTTGCTAGCAATCTCTAAGGTTCCTTGGATTTTGAGTCACCTCAAAATGCACGTGGCAGCACCTCCTTTCCTTTGCACATCCTGTGGACTTCCCACTTCTGGTTATTCCTTATGTCTTCTCTGATGTGTTTTCATTCTGTTTTTAAAGGACTCCTCTAATCTGAAGTAATAGCCAACCTGATTCCGTTAAGCCACAGGTCAATTGAAATAACATATTAAAGAGAACTTGTTTATTATGAGTCTAAAGCCACCAAAATGTGGGCCAAGAAAACAAACAGTCCAAACTGGTTACACAATTCATTTGACCACAATACACTTCTCTGGGCTTGCATATCTGTTGTTTTGAATGGAATAATAAGAGGTACTAAAATTTATTGAGCCCCTTCCCTGCAGCACGTACTATGTAAACACTTGATATATACCATTTTATTTAATTCTTAGAGTATCCCTTACAAAAGCCCAGCTTTATAGATTTGGAGGCAAGCTAGAATCTTAAGTGATTTGCCCACATCAACCTCCTAATCAGTGGTGGATCTTGTGCCTATACTCTCCTGAGTCTCATGCTCATTTTATTTCACTACCTGTAAAATTGAACTTGCTGCTTCAATACATCCATTGGCTGAATTAATATGTTCATAAATCACTTTGTTGCTTCCTCCAAAAACAGAAGAAAGTGCCTTTTTTATAGCATCATTTGTTGACACTCACTAATAACTTCCTGTGGAAGCTTATTAGACTATAAATAGGAGACTGTCTCTGATATGAGTTCTGCTATTTTTTCATTGTCTAGTTGTGAGTGGTTCCATCATCTATTTATTCTTAGTTCTCTCAATTACAAATTGAGAAGATTTTAACAAATATTATCTAACATATTTTCTGTCTTTCAAATTATATTTTGGAGTAATCAGTCCCATCCTCTTTGGCTTAATTCTGAGAAAAAGACAAATGCAATGCAATTCTCCATATCAATTGACTTGTATTTAAATACAGATCTGAGTTAATCTATAAATAAGAAAAACCTTAGTTTTGGCCCCCATGGACTTCCCATTGGGAATGGGAAGCAATTATAGAAAAAAAAGGAATATCTAAGGCTTTATCATGTAAGGTTCTGCCTATAAAAGATAGTGACTAATCCTTCTCTCTTCTAACATAGAAGCTGAGGCAGTTTCCTTAGATGAGGAGTGAGTTGGCTTATTCTGCTTTCATTGGAACTAATTAATAGGAAAGAAAGAGGTTCGAATTAATCAAGTCATATATAAATGAAAAATACTTCATAAGAGAGGGTGAAGTTGTTTTCTTTTTCCAACACTTTCTAAAAAGCAGATCCCTTGATGTTTTCATAGATTTCATGCTAAAGAGATTGATGAGCAATAAGGACAATGAAGACTGCATGCTATGAAATGATCTGTGTGAATATCCTTCTTCTAAATTTTAGCTTATAATGAAGAGGTTCTCATTTCACATAGAGTGCTTTGGTTTTGATGCAGGCATATTGATTAGTGACATGATCTCATACTGTAGTTGTTTGGCTATGTGAGGACCCTTTGGTCCTTAAATTTTAAATAATTTAATGAACAATTAGCAGAAAATGGTGTAAAAAAACTGCTTATTCACCCAAAATATAAACTCAAGGACTTCGGACAAGGTGAGTCATAGTAATGTTACTGAATTGATTCAATTTTGATTAGCTTTAATCTTAACATGGTTAATTTGGAGATGGAGTGCTTCTCTCATTAGAAAACTTGTTTTACTATATTCGGAATAGGTAGCTACATATGTAATTTGAAAAGCCAGAGTGACCGTAAAATACACAAAGAGGTATTGTGAATTTATGATAATTCCCCATGTGCTAATCTATATTGAATAAGATATTGATTTCTCTGTGCCTGAGGCTCATTATCAGTTAAACAAATGTAATAGACAAAGGAAATCAATGATTATTGAAAGCCTACTACATTTGGAATGCATAGAGCTCACTTAACTCCATCTTCAAAGCTCTCCTAGGAAGTATTTGAGGTTGAGTTACCTGAGGCACAGACAAAAAACAATTTGCTTATTGAGATTTTATTGTCTGTGAGACTTTTAAAAAGTGCACATTATCTGTACCATTTGCAAAATAAATGCATTACCATACAATTGGGCAACTTACATATATCTTGTCTTCTAAATTGATTATTTTATTTTAACTATAAATTTCAGCCATATATGTCTTATGAAGGTCAAGAGGGATTCATTGTATATCCATCTCTGGCCACAGGAACATATTCTCCAAGTTATAATGTTACGAAGGGCCAGGCTTCATGTAATCCCAGTGTGTTATATATGATCACATACACAATAAAGAATGCTGATAGGAGTCAATGGAAATTGACGCAATGTTCTAAAGTAACTCTCATTTCCCATGCCCTAAAAGTTTCAGGTCCCACATTTACAAGATCCTAATAATAATGATTATATTCTATAGTTTGATAACATGTCAGTTTTCAATTTAGAAAACAAATTATTGTAACTTTCAGTGAACAATCAATATAGTGCTCTGAGCAACAGAGAATTAAAGTAGAAATGTCTGTCTCCCTTCAATACCATTGACCTATGATATATGTAAACTTAGAGATGCCTCTGTTCATTCAGTGTTTGGTCTATACATTTTCCTCCTGGAATACAAGCCTAAATTAAGCAAAATGTGTATAAATTATTTTTTGAGATAGCAACAACTGTAATGTGATATGATACCAATATTACTGTAATTTATTGCACACATTCATAAGTGAAGGAAGAGCTAGATTTCATTTAGATGTCAGAGAAAATAAAGACATTAAGTTGAGTTTTTTCCAATTCAAGCTCACAGCCCTCCCGAAGTGGTCTGTGGAGGCCTGGTTAAGAACCCCTACTTTAGATCCTTCCACATTCAATGGTTTTTCATCTCATTGAACAGCATCTAAGTCCACATCATAGCCTGGCATTTTCTGCACAAAATACTCTCATATCATTCCAATTTCCCCTTTGCATCCTACAAGATTCAGAAACAGTATGTTCCAGTACATCATAGAAATAAGTATGTTCTCACTCTAGAGCTTTTCACTTGCTATTCTCTCTGGATAGAATATTGTTTAACCAGTCCTTCTGAAATACTAACTGTTCATAAAAGCTTTATCCAATACTATTCGCTATTTCAAAGTACTGTCTCTTTATCCCCTTATCCTAATCTTCTTTATAATATCAATTAACATTTAATAGTTGATTCCTTGTTTGAGTTTATTGGTTTTTTTGCATTTATTAGCTACTAAATTTTAACTCCTTGATTGTAGAGGCTGGTATGTTTCAATCAGCAATGAATCTCTGTTCTTAATAAAAATTGTATATAATAGACAGTGAAAATTTTGCATACATAAATGTATCATGATGATCTTATCTCTTACATCCTAGTTTTTAATTCTGAAACTTTTATAGAAAGCTCAGTCATAATCCCATATAATGCCCTTATATAAAAATGTACTTGCTATGCCCTCTGATTATGCAATTTTCATTGTTATAACTTGGCAATGAGACAGCTATAAAAATGAGTTCCCAATTTTCTACCACAGATCTATTTCACACTTGTTTTCATACTTACCAAAGTTATATGAAGCAGCAATTTATTTTAATTTACTGAATGTAAATAATTTCAGAAAATACTAATAATTGATCTTTACCATTTAAAATCAGTAATCTAAAATTATTATGCAAGTTAATATCCTGGGTCATATATGGCATCAGGTGTCTCCTTCAGAGAGGACACAAAAAGAGCAGGAAATGCCACATAGAGATTGGGTAATAGAAAAAAAAAAGATACAACATATGACAGAAATATAAGAATTGTCACAGTCACAGTTTATGAATGCTTGGGAGACTTAGTAGAGAAAAGAATGAATTGCTAGAATTCAAGTAACATAAAGAAAAGAGGTTTGAAGAAAGCTAAGTTACAATAAAAGTTCTCAAGAAAAGTGTTGGACATAAAAGCTAGAAAACTTTTACAGAAAAGAAACTTTCTTCATTTTTATCTCTTCTTGATATATTTATACTAATGATCAATATTTAATTTTAATAGTTTGGTAAACAATGAAATCTGAAGGGGTTATATACAAACAATGGTAAGGTATAAATGAAATTGGAATCCAGACACTCCTGCCATATACTTGCCTTTCTACTTCAACAGCCCTGCAAGCATTAAGACTCTGCAACATCTGTTGTTTTTATATAAATTTATAGTAGGAGAAAGTAAATGTCCTTTAATCTCAATATGGTTTAACGTAGCCGGAAATAGGGACTAAACCTTGATAAATTGTAAAAAGGTAATGCTTGCACAATTTAATGTGATATGAATTATGTATTTTGCACAGAATAAGTCATTTATTGAACAACTAGGAAACTCAGAACATTGGAAAAAATAGAAATTTGAAGAAGCCACACAGTTTCAAAGTTTGACTTTATCACTATTTGTATTTTAGAAAGTTATTATTCCTATCTCTGGATACTGCTTTTAATATTTAATAAATTAATATATGAATGCATAAATATACATTATGGGGGATATTTTAATAAATAAGATCATGTGAATAATACTTCAAATAATTTATCTCAAACACTGCAGTATATTAGTTATTGTATCTCTATTCCTACTATATATCCATTATCAGATAATTGAGAGGGAAAATCTGTGCATTTAATTTTTTTATATTTTTAAATGTATTTTTATTACAGAAGTTTTAAACTTACAAAACAATCATGCACATTTATAGAATTCCCATACAACAACCCTTAACCAACAAACCATACCATTATGGCATATGTATTACATACAATGAGATAATATCATCAGAATATTACCACTAACTATTGTCTATAGCACACATTTGGCAAATTTTTTTCATATTCCCCTATTCTTACCAGAGTATATCTTCGGCATTTGATTTTGATTCAGAAAATAGAAACCTCATGGAAGAGAGAATATTTAAATGCTGTTTTGTAAATAAAATAGATCTCTAAGGGTAAATTCAAGAACAGTGATTTTGAATGATGGATGCATTTTTAGGAAAAAGTAAAATATAAAGAACACAAGAAGTAATTTAAAGGCATTTGGAGATAGAGCAGAAATTTAAGGTTTGGAATTGGTTTAGTGATAGAGAACTTAGAATTTAAGCATACAGGAAATTTCTGAGTGACATATGTCAGTTAACATTGTGAATAATTTTGTTAAATTATACACATTAGGGAGATACAAGTGATTGCTGCATTTTCCAGTTCTTGTGACATGTTGATATAAATTTTGAATGATAAATCTGACCAGGCAATATTCTAGGGAGGGGAATGTTATAGTAATCTTATTTATCTTTGCAGCCTATAATGCATAATTTTGTAATTTAAAAAACCACACATATATTTATTGATTTCTAAGTTTACCAGAGAAAAATGGGAAGGGAGACATTCAATTCAGATATTTCAACTGACTCAACAGAAGATGAAGTGTTGCAGGAAGAACACTTGGTTGCAAAAAGGTTTTAAAAAATTCAGAGTTATTTTTTAATGCTCTTGCTTCATTTGGTTTCATGTTTTTAGTTTTTTTGTTTGTTTGTTTGTTTGTTTTGGTTTGTTTTCACTTTGTGGAGCATTAAAGCAGGAAGTTTTAATGGAAAAATGGAATCAAACTTCAAACGACTTCAGTTTGTTGGATTTGTTTCCCCACCCAAAACACTGGCCTACTTCTCTTGACCCTGATGATTCTCATAGTCTTTCTTGCCTCTGTGGGCAACTCAACCGTGATTCACCTCATATGTTTGGATCCCTGTCTCCACACACCTATGTACTTTCTACTGAGTCAGCTCTCTCACATGGACCTGACGTACATCTCAATTACCATCCCCAAGATGGCGTACAACTTCCTTTCTGGACAGAAAAGCATATCCCTTTTGGGATGTGGCGTGCTAAGCATCTTTTTCTTGACAATTGCAGGTTCCAAAGGTTTACTGCTGGCCTCCATGGTCTATGACCGTTATGTGGCCATTTGTCACTCCCTTCATTAGCCCATCCTTATGAGTAAAGGAATGTGTGTCCAGATGATCATAAGATCTTGGATCCTGGGGTCCATCAACTCCTTGGCACACACAGGGTATGCCCTCCACATCCCTTACTGCCAATCCCGGGCCATTAATCACTTCTTTTGCGATGTTCCAGCCATGTTGTCTCTTGCATGTATGGACACTTGGGTCTATGAGTACATGGTTTTTGTGAGCACAAGCCTCTTTCTCCTCCTTCTTTTCCTTGGCATCACTGTTTCCTATGGTCGGGTCTTTTTTGCTGTCTACCACATGCACTCAAAAGAGGGAAAAGGCTTTCACCACCTGTTCAGCACATTTAACTGCAGTGACCGTTTACTATGCTCCTTTTGTCTACACCTATCTTTGGCCCAGAAAGCTGTGCTCACCTTCCGAAGATAAGATTTTGGCAGTCTTCTACACCATCCTTACCCCCATGCTCAATCCCATTATATACAACCTGAGGAATAAGGAAGTATTGGGTGCCATGAAAAGAGTGTTTGGGTTATTCTCTTCAATAAAAGAATAGTCATTGTCATCCTTACAATCTTGTTATCCTCCTTTTCATGTTCATTAGAATATCCTAAAGCAGAGTTGTCAGAAAGATATATAATTTGAGCCCTATATTTAATTTGAAATTTTTTATTACTCACATTAAAAAAGTGAAATTAAAAGTGATATTTATTTAAATAATATATTTATTTTATCCAAAATATTAATATTATAATGATTATCAATATCATCAACCTCTAGTATTAATTACATATTAATTATTAAAATATTTTGCAGAAAATAAATTAGATATAAGATTGTACATATTTTTTAAGATTTATTTTAGTTTATTTTTTAATTTATCCACCCCAGATGGTTCTCTTGTTGTCTGCTTGTCTTCTCCAGCAGGCATGGGGAACCAAACCCAGGATCTCGCACATGCAATGCAAATGCCCAGCGTCCTCAGCCACATCAGCTCCCCGTGGACTGTGGTGTCAGCTGGCTTATGGAATCTGCTTCTTTAGGCATCTGCTCATTACTGGAGGATTGGAATCTAACTTTTTGTAGCAGGTGTGGGTATCTAGCTCTCATTTGGTGAGATGCATGCGTCTAGCTCTCGTTGTGTTGGGGTGCAGCTTCTAGCTCTCTTGTGTTAGGTGCAGTCATTTGGCTCTCATTGCAGCATCTAATGCTCATTCCAGCAGGGCTCTGCATCTAGCTATCATTGTGGGAAGTGTGGGAGCCTGCTTGTATTCTTTAGAAGGCACCAGGATCCAAACCTGGGACCTTCCGAATGGTAGGAGGGTGCCCAACCGATTGAGCCACATCTGCTTCCCGATTGTACATATTTTACTATTAATATAATATTTATATTATTTTATTTAAATATTATTTCTACATGTAAATGATATAAATTAATATCTTAGTTAACTTCTTTATGCTGAGTCTTCAAAATCTTTGAGTATTTATACTTAAAATATATTTCAATATTGATGATACAATTTCAAGTGGCAAATTCATATGTGACCTGTTTCTACCATATTGGACAGCAGAGCCTTAGAACATCCACTGAAATGTGGAAAAAACTATGTATGTGTGGTATATAAAATATAACATGATGTATAAAATATGGATAATGGAACATGGAATACCAAATGAAATAATCAGGCTTATGTAATATTTTCAAGAATTCACTTCTCTGTTCTTCTCCTTTATAGAATGTATATGTTGCTTATAATAGACATGAGACTACATCCCATCTATTATTCATTTATGAAAACTTTTTGAAGGGCCATTCTTTGATTTAGGATTTTTCTGATTTTTAACAAAAATGTTGAGGTTAAGTGACCTGCTTTGGGATATTAGAATAATAGGCAATTTATTTTACATTGAAATTAACAAAATTGTATATATAAATGACCTCAAAGAAGTGATTTGTACCTGATGAAACTATCAGCTTAGAGTAAAGGAGACAAATGCTTGGGTGTCTCCACATGACACATAAAATCAAAATAGGAATTTTTTCAGCTGCTTCCCTTCCAAATAATTTTCACAATTAGCTTTTCCAATTCAGTAAAATATGCTCTTGCAATTTTTATTGAGATTGTATTAAATCTGTAAATCAATTTGGGTGCTACAGACATCTTAATGATATTTAGTCTTCCAAACCATGAACATAGAATATTTTTCCATTCATTTACATCTTTGATTTCCATTAAAAATGTTCTGTAGTTAAATTTATTTCTAGGTATTTTATTCTTTTAGTTGCTAATGTAAATGAATTTTTTATCTAGATTTCCTCTTCAGATTGCTCACTCTTGGTGTACAGAAATGCTACTGGTTTTTCCATGTTTATCTTATATCCTGCCACTTTACTGTACTTATTTATCAGCTCTAGAAGCTTTGTTGTAGATTTCTCAGGGCATTCTATGTATAGAATCTTATCATTTGCAAATGTTGGAATTTTTATTTCTTACATTCCAATTTGGATGTCTTCTGTGTTTTTTCCTTGACTAAGTGCTTGAGCAAGTACTTCTAACACAAAGTTTTATAAGAGCAGTGAGAGTGGGTATCCATATCTTTTTCCAGATCTTATATGGAAAGTCTTTAGCATTTCACATTTGAATATGATATTAGCTGTGTTTTTCATATATACCTTTTATCATGTTGAGGAAGTTTACTTCTATTCCTATCTTTAGAACTGTTTTTATCAAGAAAGGATGATGAATTTGGTCAAATGCTTTTTCTGCATCAGTAGAGATTCTTATGTGATTATTGTGTTTCATTCTGTTAATGTGGTATATTACATTGATTTTCTTAGGTTGACCCACCCTTGCATAACTGGGATTAATCCCATTTGATCACAGTGTATAATACTTTTGATGTGTTGTTTATAATGATTAGCAAGTATTTTGTTGAGGATTTTATCATCCAAGATCTTTAGAGGAATTGGTCTAGAGTTTTCTTTTCTTGTGGTGTCTTTCTGTGTTTTTTTGGTATTAGGGTGATGCTGGCATCATGGAATGATTTAAGCAATGTTCCTTTCACTTATATTTTTTGGAAGAGTTTAACTATTGCTGTTATTTCTTTCTAGAATATTTGGTAGGATTCACCTTTGAAGTCATTTTGACCTGGGCTCTTCCTAGTTGGGAGGCTTTTGAGGACTAATTCATTCACATTACTTGTGATTTCTTTATTGCATTAATCAATTTCTTTTTTCATAAATGTAGGCTGCTGTGTGTTTCCAGAAATATGTCCATTTCATCTAAGTTATCCATCTTATTAGCATACAATTTTTCAAAGTATTCTCTTTTGATTCTCTTTGTTTCTGTGGGATCAGTGGTGATATCCTCTTCCATTTTTTATTCTATGTGTTTGTATCTTCTCTTTTTTTCTTTGTTAGTCTTGCTAAAGATATGTCAATTTTATTAATCTTTTGAAAAAATGAGCTTTTAGTTTTGTTAATTTTTCTAGGATTTTTTTTTTTTTGCTGTTGTTTTTCTCAATATCATTTATGTCTACCCTTGCCTTTGTTATTTCTTTCTTTGTGTTTGCTTTGGGATAAGTTTCCTGTTCTTTATATAATTCCTCATGGTGTACAGTTAGGTCTTTGGTTTTAGCTCTTTTTTGTCATTTAATATAGTCATTTATGGTTATAATTTTCCCACTCAGAACTGCTTTTGCTGCATCCTATAGGTTTTGATATATTGTGCTTTCATTTTCATTCATTTCAAGGTAGTTAATATCATTAACAATTTCCTCCTTGACTCACAGATTATCTAAGAGTGTGTTCTTTAACTTCCATACTTTTGTGTCTATTCCAGTTTTCTGACACTTACTGATTTCCAGTTTCATTACTTTGTGGTCAGAGAGATTACCTGGTATAATTTCAATCTTCCTGAATTCTGTGACCTAGCATATTGATCATTCTTGGGGAATAATCAATGTGTGCTCCAGAAGAATGTATATCCTGCTGTATTTGTGTGTGAAGTTCTGTAATATGAATTAGGTCTAGATCCTCTAAATTATTATTCATTGTAGCTATTTCTTAATAACCCTACATCTAGATGTTTTATCTAAATGCGATTATGGTATATTAAAATCACCCACTATAATTGTAGAGGCATCTATTTATCCACTTAGTTTTTCCAATGTTTGCCTAATGTATTTCAGGGCACCGTTTTTAAGGTGAATACATTTTTATGATTGTTGTTCTTGATAGATTATACCTTTTATTAATATATAGCATCCTTCTTTGTCTCTTACAATAATTTTGCATGCAAAGCCTATATTGTCCAATATTAGTATAGCTACTCCCACCCTTTTTGGTTACTGTTTGCAATACAGTCATTTTCCAACCATTGACTTGCAACCTCTATGCATCCCTGGGTCTAAGGTAAGTTTCTTGTAGGCAACATATATAATAGTTGGGTCATATTTCCTTTTCCATTTTGCCAATCTGTGTCTCTTGATTGGAGAGCTTAATCTGTTAAAATTCAATGTTATTACTCTCAAGGCATTATTTATATTAGCCATATTTACTTTAGGCCTATATATGTCAGCTTTTTTAAACAAATCAATTTTATTGATATATATCAATAATGCATATAATTTATCCAAAGTGAACAATCAATGGTATTTGGTATAAACACAAATTTGTGCTTTCATCATTTCAATCATCATTAAAGCATTTTCAGTTTTTCAAAATAATAATAACAAACAAAAATAAAAGACAAACAAGAAAAGTCCTCACCCCTGAATCTCTGTTTCCCCTGCTGTACATACCTGCTATTTCTGGCTATTCTTGCATAATTATTTATTTGTTTATTAAGCGGTTTTATTTAGATATATTCACATAACATATGATCTATACAAAATGTATAATCAGTTGCTTTTTTAACACTTAAAAAGTCCTTTATTTTAAAATAGTAAAATGAAAAGAAAAATAGTTTGAAAGAAATTACAAATTTTAAAAGAGAGTGCATGGCCAGGTTATATTTAATATAATCAACTATTAAAAAATAAACAGCCTAGCAACAAACATTTATAAATGTAAATAATAATTAACATATAAACAAAGTTATTTAAAACAATTCTAATTGTTATATTACAACTATAACTATTGGACATAATAATCTCTAAATATGAAAAAAATATTGATTTAGTTATTTAACTTCCATTTAAGCCATAATTCTTTCTAGATAATCATGTTCCTATTTTGGAATTCTTCACATCTTATTGGATTGAATTTCAGCAGATAGCATTTTGCTAACTCATAATTTTAAGAGGCAGAAAAATTCAAAATCTTTTTCAAGAGAATCACACTAAAAGAGTATAGATCCAGATAGATTATTTTAATTAAAGAATGTGAATAAGAAAGGGTTAAAGAAAAATAAAGTATCCAAAAATATATCTCTTCTCCAGCCCTGCCAAATAAAAGCAAGTATTTATTTCATCTGAAAAAAATTACAAAATACTGATGATGGGAACAATTTGCCAGTTGCATTGAGTACTTATTGTTCATATACTATAGTGTTGTTATTTTACATTTACCTGGTTTACTCCAGCTCTTTTTGTTGCTATTTCCATGGAATACCTTTTTTCCAACCTTCAATTTTAACCTGGTTGTTTCCTTATGTCTGAGGTGAGTCTCTTGTAGACATCAAATAGTTGACTCATATTTTTTTATTCATTCTATCAGTCTATATCTTTTGATTGAGGTGTTCAATCCATTAACATTCAACATTATTACTGCAAATGCATTACTTGCTTCATCCATTTTGTTCTTCAGCTCTTTGTTGTCATATCATTCTATTGTCTGTCTTCTTATCTTTTAGTTTACCCTTATTAATAATCTTCATTTCTAAACTCTTTTCCAAATTTTTTGCTCCTGTTTTTTTCCTTTCAGGCTGCAGCATCCCATTTAGTAACTCTTGCAAATCTGATCTTTTGGCAACATAGTCTATCAGTTTTGTTTTTTGTAAAGACTTTGAATTCATCTTCATTTTTGAAGGACAGCTTTGCAAGATACAGCATTTTTGGCTGGCAGTGGTTTTTCTCTTCTTTTTTTGTATTATTTTAGCTCATCTTTGTAATACCCCTGCCTTCTGGCCTCCATGCTTTCACATGAGAAATCATTGCTTGATTTTATTGAACTTCCCTTATAAGTGATGGATCTCTTTTCTCTTTCTACTTTCAGTGTTCTCCCCTTCTCTTGATTATTTGAGAAATTTATAATTATATGTCCTTATGTAGACTTCTTACAATTTATACTGTTTGCAGTGCACTGCATTTCCTGGCCATGTATGTCCATGTTCCTCAAAAAGTTGGGAAATATTAAGCCATTATTTCTTCCAACCTGTTACTGTCTCCTTTCCCTTCTACCTGTGTGTTGCCTAAAATGCATATGTTTGTGCATTTCATGTTGTCATTCAATTACCTGTGTTCCTGCTGAATTTTTTCTTTTTAGCTATCTTTTCTACTATCTGTCTGATCTCAGTTGTACTGTATTCGATGTCACTAATTTTTTCCTCTGCCAGTTCAAATATGCTTTTATGTGCTTGCTGCATATTTTTGATTTCTTGCATTGTGTATTCATCACCATCAGATCTATTATCTTTTTAGGTATGTTTGTGATTCCTTAAGTATGTTCTCCCAGTATCTTCTTAATATCCTTTATATCTTCCTTCACTTCGCTAAGATAATTCATGCTAATTTTTTGACATCGTTGATTAGTTTTTCCACATTGTGCATCTCGTTCTGTTTTTTAGTTTGTTCATTATACTGGGCTATTTCTTCTTGTTTCTTAGTATGACTTGTAACTTTTTATTGGTGTCTAGACATCTGTTTATCTTGATGGGCTTATTCAGATCGTTAGCTTGTCTTTCTACACTAGGGTTTTATTTTGTTTATTTTTGTGTGGTAAGGATCCTTTTTGACACTTGCTCCTTCTTATACTATAGCCTTGTAGTTGTGTCTATGTTTCTTTGAAAAAATATTAAAACCATAGAAAAGAAAAGAAGGATGAAAAGGAAAAGAATGATAGTAATAATTTTTAAAAAGATAGGAAAAGAACCTTAAAAGACCCAGGAAAATAATTAAGTAATAAGACTAAAAAATCATAAAATACACAAAGGAATTAGAACAAAAAAGTGTGAATGAAAAAAGTAAACAAGAAAAAATCAGAAAAAAAGAGAATAAAATAAAACACTGCAAAGATAAGAAGAGAAAAAAAAAAGAAAAAAAGTAATAAAATGAAAAACAATCAAGAAAAGGTGGAATAAAAAAGTAATGGAAGAGGGAAAAATGAAAATAAAGAAATAAAAAAAACTAAGGAGAACAACTAAGGAAAAGGGAAAAAGGAAAGAATGAAAGAGAAAAAACAACAACAACAACAACAAAAAAAACAAAATAAAAATCCAAGAAAAACAGGCTTCCCTCTTAGGGCCCTAGTAGTCATCACAGGCTGCTGGTGCTCATCAGTCAATCACACTGCAGCCTGCTCTCCACAAGTAGAGTAACCAGTTTTAGTGAATAAAATAAAGAATAAAAAATAAAATAAGAAAATAATAATAATCTAAAAAAAAAAACAACACAACAGATTAAAAAAAAAAAACTACAGCAAAAAAAATCTCAATCTATGAGTTCCCTGTTGTAAGTTGCTGACTGAGTGTATAAAAACCCAGTGGGTCACCTTTAGGATTCCTTTGCTAGTGGGTACCAGGAATCAAACCAGGGACCTTGTATATGTGAGACAGGTGTTGCTACATGAAGTAAACACACTCTACAGGTTATTAAGTCTTCTGAAAGATTATGTGTCTCCCTGTGGCACCTTTCATTCAGGAAAGTTGAGTTTCTAACAGTTTGTCAGCTCTTTCTCTTGGCTTCCTTGTCTTCAGGACTGGTTAGGTGCCTGTCTCAGCCCATTCACTGACCTAATTCCTTTCTCATCCAGGGCAGATGGGTGTGACTGCCAGGTGGATCAGATCCTACTTACCTCTCCCTGGGTCTGCTTCAGGGCTGGCTTGGGTCATTTTCTGAGATTCAATGGAGGCTCAGCTGTCTATTCTAACTGAAGGGAACTACCCTCTACCCTCCAGAAGACCCCTCTTCCAGGGAGGAGAACGTTCTTTCCCAGTAAGTTGACTGCAGTGGTCCAGGAGTTTTACCAAGGCTATTCACCTTGACGGTGTGGCATATGTGCCATTCTCAGCCACAGGGGTGAGGAACTCATGGTTTTCCTTTGATGTCTTGTCTCTCTGTATCACTTCCTCCTGGATGATGTGCAGCACTCTCCAGGTCTGCAGATTCCCAAAGTATTTCTCTCAGATAGATTTTTGCCCTTCCTCCTCCATTGTTTTTGTAAGACAATTGAGCCTTGCCTACCTCAGAAGATTATTTTGGCAAGGGTAGCTAAGAGGGTAAGAAGATAAACAAAAATAAGATATGACATAAGCCTAGAGATAGAGTGGTTGAAGCAATACTGCCTTTACAGAAATAACATTGAACGTTAATGTATTAAACACACCAATTAAGAGACATACATTGGCAAAATGTATTTTTAAAATATAAACCATTTTTATTCCCTCTCCAAGAGACTCACCTTATACCCAAGGTCACAAATAGATTGAAAGTGACATTTTGAGAAATGCTATTCCACTCAAATAGTATCCAAAAATGAGTTGGAATTGCTGTACTTATATCAGAAAAAAATAGTCTTTAAATACAAAACTGTTGCAAGAGACAAAGAAGGTCACTATATTTAATAAAAGTGACACTCTTCCAAGAAGAAAGAACCATAAAAAGAAAATATTTTTCTTTTTACTTCAATACACCATTCTCAACAATAGACAGAACGTTTTGACAAAGGATCAATAAAAAAAGAGATCTTGAATAATACATTAGAAGAACTAGACCTAAAAAAACATATACAAATTATAGCATCCCAAAACAGCAAAATATACATTGATGTTGAATGCTTGTGGATGATTATTCAAGATAGACCACAAGTTAGTCATGAAACATGTCTCAATGATATTAGAAAGATTAAAATAATTAAAAAAAACTCTTTGTCTCTTACCGCAATGGAATTAATCTGAAAATAAATAATGGACAAAAGACACAAATATACCTAAAATTCACAAATATATGAATTTCAAACAAAAAACTCTTAAAATAGTGGGTAAAAGAAAAAATTGCAAGATAAATCAGTCACTACCTCAAGAAAAATGAGAATGAAAACACAACATATCAAAAGTTGTGGAATGCATTGAAGGCAGTGGTGAAAGGAAAAATTATAACTTTAAGTGCCTACATTAAAAAAGAAGAAAGAGCTAAAATCAAAGACCAATTTGCACACCTGGAGGAACTTGTAAAATACTGCAAACTAAGGAAGCAGAAGAAAAGAAATCACAAATATTAGAGCAGAAATAAATTACATCAAGAACTACAACAACAGAAGAAAAAACAATAGAAGGAATTAACAAATCAAAAGCTGGTATCTGAGATACAATTGACAAACCCTTAGCTAGACCAGCAAAAAATAAAAATAAAAATGAGAGAAGAGCCAAATAAAATCAGAAAAGAGAGAGGGGACATCACAACTGACCCCAACAAATTAAAAAGATTTTAAGAGGATATTAAAAACTGCATATAAACAAATTAGACAACTGAGATTAAAGGGATGAATTCCTGGAAATACATAAACAAACTAAACTGACTCTAGAATTAATAGAAAACCTTAATAGATGAATGACAAGTAATGAGATTGAATTAGTCATCAAAAATCTCTGAAAATTAAAAGTCATTATATCAGATGGCTTCACAGTTTAATTCTACCAAACATTCCAAAAATAACTAATACCAATCCTGTTCTAAATCCTCAAAAATCTGAAGAAAAGGGAAATTACCTAACTCATTCGGTGAAGAATCAGGTTACTACAAAAGCAAAAAAAAAGATGCTACAAGGAAAGAAAATCATAAACAAAATGCTCTAATGAATTTAGGTGTAAAAATCTTCAACAAAATACTTGCCAATGGTATCCAACAAGACATTAGATGAATTCTGCACAGTGATCAAGTGGGTTCCATTTAAGTATGGAAGGGAATTTCAACACAAGAAAATCAATTAATGCAATACACCACATTAACAAATAGATGGAGAAAAACTACTTTACTATCTCGATCATTGCAGAAAAGGATTCCCAAAATCCATTAAGCTATCTTCATAAAAACATTTTGAAAGCCAAGAATAGAAGGAAACTTCCTCAAAAAGTAATGGGCATACATGAAAAAGCCAGAGCTAACATCATACTCAGTGGTGAACAACTGAAGGCTTTTCCTCTAATATCTGGAACAAGACAAGGATACCCACTGTCACTATTATTATTCAAGATTAGTCAGAGTTTCTTGCTAAAGTAGTTAAGCAAGGAAAAGAAATAAAAGTTATCTATATTGGAAAAATAAATAAGTAAAACTATCACAATTTGCCATTAAATTGGTCTTGTGTATGGAAAATCCTGAGAAATCTACCACAAAGCTACTGGAG
Source organism: Cabassous unicinctus (assembly GCA_029593785.1). Taxonomy (NCBI): domain Eukaryota; kingdom Metazoa; phylum Chordata; class Mammalia; order Cingulata; family Chlamyphoridae; genus Cabassous; species Cabassous unicinctus. Next base: position 32,094 of record JAQZBX010014922.1, read on the forward strand.
CTAATAGATGAGTTCAAAAAAGTGGCAGGATATATGATCAACATGCAAAAATTGGTAGTGTTTCTATACAATAGTAACGAGCAGTCTGAGGAGGAAATCAAGAGAAAGTTCAATTTACAATAGTAACTATAATAATCAATTATCTAGGAATAAATTTAACTAAGGATGCAAAGGTCTTGTACAGAAAAAAATATACAGCACTGCTTAAAAAATCAAAGATAAACTAAATAAATTGAAGGTTATTCTGTGTTCATGTTTGGAAGACTAAATATTAAGATATCAAGTCTACAGAAACTGATTTACAGATTCAACACAACCCCAATAAAAATTCCAACAGCAGTTTTGCATATATGGAAAAGCCATTTATCAAATTTATTTGGAAGACTATGTGTCAACAAATATCCAAAAACATCTTGAGAGGACTCCTAAAGCATATTACAAAGCTACAGTGGTCAAAACAACATGGCATTGGCACAAGGATAAATATATTGACCAATGGATTGTTATTTCCCCAATATAACATAGTTATAGTGAACTATAAATCCCCTAATCATGATGCTTCTACTTCTTTTATTTGAACATAATTTTCATACTACCTATTAAGTATATTTCTAATAGACTTAAAACCTTTGAATTGTTCTTATGCCAGTTGAGCTGTGAAACCCAGAAGATATATAGCCAAAACCTATTTCCAGTTCTTTGGGCCTGCCCAGGACAACTGCAAAATGATGATGATGGACAAGACCCATTTTAAAAGCAAGGAGTATCTTCAACAGCAAGTAAAACAGTTCCATTATTCTGTCCCATAATACTGACATTGCTTCTCAACCTGAGGCAGACAGATTAGATATCATACTAAATTCCTCAAGATTAAAGAATGAATAAATTAAAGGGCATGGTGTAACTGCTGACTAAATTTGATGTATTGTTAATTTAGTTATCTTGCAATAAGTGAGTAAATTGTAACATTGATATAAAAATAAATTTAATAGAAATACTTCAAAATTGTAACATTAATATAAAGGTGGTGGGCACCAGAAGTTTGAGATGAGCGACAGGGAAGAAAAGGTCGACCATGGGGCACTTTTAGGTCATTGGAATTGTTCTGCATGATATTACAATGATGGATATAGGCCATTATGCATTTTGTCAAAACCTATAAAATTTTGCTGGGCAAAGTGTAAACTATAATTTTAACTATAGACCATGGTTAGTAGTAATGTTTTAATATGTGTTCCTCAATTGTAACAAATGTACCACACTAATGAAAGATGTTGATAATGGGGAAACTGTGGGAGGGGCAGGGGGGTTTGTTTATGGGAATTGCCTATATTTTCAATGTAACATTTATATAATCTAAAGCTTCTGTAAAAATAAAGAGAAAAATGAGCTGGGTTATAATGGTCATAGCAACACAAGTAAATACTATGGCATAATTTAAATAAACTTCTGAATATGACTAGGGGATAATGTAGGAAAGAAAACAAAAATATTTGACTTTTGCATACATGCAAGCATATTAATAATAAAACAAAGAATGAATATTCATATCCATTATAGTTTTCATTTCTGTAACTGGTCAAATGGTCTTAGCATCTTCTTCCACTACTCATTCCACATTTCTTTGACAGTAAGCAAGCACCTCACCTGGCCATGGTTCTTTGCCTGGTGGGGTGACACACACCTTCATTGTTGAAGTTTCTGGACCATTAATATTCCTGCCAGGATTGGTTTGTTGTACTTCTCCTTTTACTTTTTTATAATGTATTTTTATTTTTTGAAAAAAAGGTATTTAGATTATATAACTATTACAGAAAAATGTAAGGGATTTCCTTATAACCCTCTTCCCACACCTCCCACATTTTCCCACATTAACAACATCCTTCATTAGTGTGGCACATTTGTTATAATTTAGGAAAACATTTTAGAGCATTATCACTAAGCATGGGTTATAATTCACATTGTAGTTAACACTATCTCCCGCACAATTCTGCAGGTTTTGGCAAGGCATTCAATGGCCCATATCTGTCACTGCAATTCCATTCAGGAAAATTCCCAAGACCCCAAAATGCCCCCACATTTCACCTGTATCTGCCTCTCCCTGCCCTCAGAATCTCCAGTGGCTCCTGGCTCCACATGAATGATATAGTTTCTTCCATTGCTAGAATTAAAACAAGTCCATAGTAGAATACCAGAAAGTCCACTTTAGTTCATAGTTCACTCCACAATCCTGATGATTCTGGGATGGTGTTGCTCACTCCACCTTTAATTGAAAGGAGGCTTTGATCTCATGGGGCAGATAGATGGGACTCTCTTGCTTGCTGTTGCAGACTCTTTCTGTTCCTTGGGATAGTCATTGTCCATCATCATCTCCATGTTAGTTGGCCTTGGTGAACCCAATGAACTGGAGAGTAGGTACTGCAACTCCATTGAATTTCAGGGCCCAGCTGGCACATGGACAGCCCAGAGATTAAAGTCTCTTGGAAGTACACCTACCAACTCCAGCACCAACTATAGGTTCAAATAAAAGGGACAGAAAAGGCATGTGTAGAGAAGTCACATCTGAGTCATCTCTGTTACACTCGGGAACACAAACTCCAAAGTAGGGTCACTGGAAAAAGCACCAAACTCCAGAGCTATCTGTCATGACCATACATCCTTGGTGTCTCCAGTGCCCTGAGGATCCCCACTATTTGGGGTAGCATCTACCTTGGCTGTTTACGAGATCGTGCTGAGACATGCATAAGTGTTACCTCTCTGATGACTTCCTGACTCACTTTGAAGTCTCTTAGCCATATGCACTCATTTGTCTTTAACTTTTCCCCCTTTAATCACAGTTCACAGTACCAAGAGTGGCTCTAAGAGTTCTCATGTATTCAAAGCAAATTCTTCTTTAACTCCCTTGTATAGTGGCTTTTCTATTTTCCAATGAGTATCAGGATCAATCACCCCAACCAGTACCTTTCTTGCCTGTTGTTTCAGAGGCATGAGGATCCCAAAGTGGTTGAGTGGCAATCTTATCTCTCAGCTAGCTGGAATCATTGTTCTGTCTCCTGGTGGGAGCTCTACTCTTTTTGGAACTAAGACCTGTTGACCAGCAGATTTTAAAAGTGTAGGGACAGGAAACAAAATTATTTTTGTGGACTTGTGAATTCTTGCTATGAGAGAAAGAATACCATAGAGTAGACACTGATAAGGCCATTCCACCATTCTTTCCAAACAACAGTTTCTAGATAATGGAAACATGGCAGGACCAGTGAATTCCATGAGCATGTGCCCATTTCTGCACTTCATTTGACATAAAGTGGGTGCCTTGATCAGAAGTGATACAATATGGAACACTATGTTGGTGGATAATGCATTATGTAAGTACAGTTTTGTGCAGTGAAGGCAAACTCATATCCAGAGTATGTGTCTTTTCCAGTTAGAACAAATTCTGCTCCTTCCATGATGGAAATTCTACAATGTAATCAACCTGCTACCAAGGAGCTGGTGGATCATTCCAGAAAATGCTGCCATATTGGGTCTCATGCTATTGCTTGCTTCACCATACAAGTGAATGCTTTTACCTTGCCAAGTTGACACATGAACTTAACCATAACAAATTTGTTACATCATAATCAAACACTTTTTCATTAATCTTTATGATAAATGACAAGATGCATTGTGACTGCCCTTTATTATAGACTACCAAAATTACTGTAAAATTGTGGAAAATAGATAATGCTAAATTGATCAAATTTAATTCAATTTTCAGACACTGTTTTAGGCTGGAAAGGTTATAGACATTCAAAGAATTATGTGGTGGTTAGAATGCAAACAATAAAAGTAATTGAAAGTTATATACATATAGGTATGTTATAGTTTAATGAGTATCATGAAAAAATTTAAAATAAGTCATGGATTTAGGAAACCAGGGGGGTTGCCAGTACTTGACCTGTTCAGAGAAGGCTACAATATGAAGGTAAAATTATTCCTGGTGAAGTGGTGGCAATCTGTTTTTTAGATATTTGATGGAAGGGCATTCTGAGCAGAGGGAGCTACAGCAGTGAAGACCATGCAAGCAGGCCACACCTGGCTGACTCAAAGAGCATGAGTAGATAGAAGGGCTAATCAGAGTGGATCAGAGTTAAAAAGAGAATGAGATTAAGTAGGTCTTAAAGGGAATGGAAAGGCACAGTCTTTCCATACCCTTTCCAAGCCTACAGTGTAATGTTGTCCATTACACAGATTTGGTCTTTACCTAAAGTAGAATGACAAACAATTAGAGGACTCTAAGCAGATGAGTGATATGACCTAGCTATCTTTGTTAAATATCATATTGGTTTTTCCTTTGAAAAGTCTCTGCATGCAGGCAAGGGTGGATATAAGGAGAGAAGTTAGGAGGAATTAAAAATGGGCTTCATGTTCAGGGAAGGTTTGGATCACAGAAGGGTTACAGTGGGGGCTGTATAAGTTCATTGGTGCGGGGTGTCTGGGATGTGGGATTCAGGGGAGTAAGTTCATCGGAATATACATGAAAGATATATAAAATTGTTCAAATTATCTAGGGATGGGGTGTGGGCACAGAGGGCAGACAATCACTCAATAAATGAGGGAATCTGAATTCCCAGCCTGGAGAACTCTGCCACATTCTCCAAGGGAGCAGCAACAGTCCCTTGAGTGCAGAGGAACTGTCTGGCAAAAGAGGATGGCCCACTGATGGGTTCCGGTTATTGAGGACTAGCCTTATGAGTCTTTGCTCATGTAACTGAAACTTGGCCTACTGTTATGGGGTGCCTAAGGGTTGCCATCTGAGAGCCTCCTTGTTGCTCAAATGTGGCCTCTGTCTAAGCCAAACTCAGCATTTGAATGCGTTACCTTCCCCACAACGTGGGACATGACTCCTGGGGATGAGCCTCCCTAGCAATGAGGGATCAATAACAAGGGCCAACTGGCAACATGATTGGGAAAAAAAAAAACCTTGAATAAAAGGGGGAAAGAGTAAAGAGACATGAGTTTATGTGGCTAAGAGACTTCAAAGAGAGTTGGAAGGACATCCCAGAGGTAATGCTTATGCATACCTCAGTAGGATCTCATAGAACACCAGGGTGGATGTCACCCCATTCAGAGGGGCTCCTGAGGGCTCTGGAGACACCCAGGTCCTAGATAAGTGGGGATAGCCCCAGAGATGGATGCCTTATTAGTGGGCTCCTTTTTGAAATCTGTGCTCCTGAGAGTGACAGAGTCAGATTCAAATAAGTCCTCCCTGCACATGGTCCCTTAGTCCCTTCTATTCAAACCTATATGTGATGCTTGAGTTTTTAAGTGTACTTCCCGAAACTGGAGCCTCTGGCCTACCTATGTGCCAGCTGTGCCTGCAATCTCGGTGCAGCTGCAACCCCTACCCTATAGCTCAATGGACTCATCCAAGTCACCTGGTGAGTAGACGACTATGGGCAACGGCCATCCCAGGGAACGGAGGGGGCCTGCAGCTGCAGGCAGGATAATCCCATCCACCATATCCATGGAATATAAACCTTCTCTCACTTGGAGGTGGGGTGCACATCACCATCCCAAAACCCCCAGGATTGGGGGAAGAGCTATGGACTAGAATGGACTTGGTGGTGTTCTGTCGTATATTGTGATTCAAGCAATGGAAGAAATTGTAACAGTGAGGTGGAGACAGTGGCCACTGGACATTTTTGGGGCAGGGAGGGGAGAGGCAGTCGAAATACAGGGTTTTTTGGGACTTGGGGGTTGTCATGAGTGGCATTGTGGCAACAGATGCAGGCCATTTTACATCAGCATATACCACGCAGAACTGTGTGGGAGAGAGGGTGGTCTATGATGTGAAATGCGGTCTATGCTTGGTGGCAAAGCCCCAGGATCTGTATATCCATTATGGGTGATGTTCCACACTGATGAAGGATGTTGGTGTGGGATGTTGTGGGAGGTATGGGAGGCGGGGAAAATGGGAATCCTTGTAATTTTTGAGTAATAATTAGGTAATCTAAG
>JAQZBX010014923.1:0-38083 GCA_029593785.1 Cabassous unicinctus
AATAATATAAGGGATTCCCATATTCTCCACCTGTTCCCCCTCCCAGACTTTCCCATATTAACAACTTTCATTAGTGTGGTACATTTGTTAAAAATGATGAACCAATATTGAAACACTACTACTAACCATGGACTTTAATTTACATTATAGTTTACACTCTGCCCTGCACAATTAACCCTAACCTTGAAATGTTATATGCAAATACTTCCAATGTATTTTATTGCTCATAAGAGCTACCTCTTATTCAGTGACAGAAGGATCAGTAGGCAAGGATCATTGGAGGTCTTATTGGAAACAGGAGACCACATAGTGAAAAACACAAATCCGAAGTGTACAATCAGATGAGTTTTAGCCCATGAATATATCTATAAAAGCAAAACCAGTATCAAGCTACAGAATATTTACATTACTCTAGAAAATTCACCTTTGCCCTTTCTTCAGTCAATCCCACCTCCCTAAGACAACCTTTTATTCTGATTTTTTCCCAGCTAAGACCATTTTGCCTGTTTAAGAACTTCATATATAATATGTACCATTTTGGGTCCAGTGTTATTTTTGTGCAACACAAAGTCTCTGAGAATCTTGAATATTACTGCTATATCAGTGGTCCATTCTTTTTATTGCCAATAACAATACAATGTATGGTTGTATTGAAATACATTTATACAGACTCCTGTTGAAAGACATTTATTTTGTTTCAAGTTTTTAGCTATTAGTAATATAGCTACTATGAACATTCTTGTACAAGCTTTTGTATTAATCTGCTTTCATTTCTCTGGAGTAAATATATATGAATAATCGTTAGTGATTGGATAGTTGTATGTTTACTTTATAAGAAACTGCAAATCTTTCCTCAAAGTGATAGAACCGCTTTATGCTTTCACTGACAAAATGTTAAAGGTTGTGTTACTTTACAATCTCATGAACTTGATTTATTTTCACTTTAGTTTAGAAAGTCAATAGGTGGTTGACTCTATAGGCCTATATATTGGTTATAAAGGACAGCACATAATGGATAATTGCATGGACAAATGGAGGCAGGTTGCATGGGTTCTCTTTTAGATATGTGATAGATATCCCTAAGACCTAAGAGTTTGAGGGGTGTATGCACAGTGACCACAGTTGCATGAAAATGTCTTTGAAAGCATTGGTCAGCTGGAGATTGGATAGAATTCAATTTTATTCAACTCAATAATATTCAGTATGACATTGTGTTCAAGCTACTGTTATTTTGGTACAGTGGTGGTTATAACAATGACCAACATTTGTTCTCCAGCCTTTTAGAGCCCTGAGTTTATTGATTAAACAGAAACATGCAGATTATTTTTGGAAAGAAACCCACTAGTTTCAGAAACTTAACCTCAAATCTAGGAAGGATGTGAAAACTTTGCACTTCTTAAGCCCAAAAGGGATAAAAGGAAGGGTATTGAGGGGAAAGTGGATTGTGAGTATGGGCAGCCATGAGAGTATCAAATTGCTCAGGATTGTCAGGCAAGTCTTGTTTTTTGTTGCACAGATGTCACACATTTTCCATTATTCAGCAAAGAAAGGTAAGGATGAGCAGTGTCTCCATCTAGTTTTATGTCTTCTGCAGGAGAAGGAAGAAGAAATGAAGTAGATGGAAGAAATTAATTGCAAGATTTAATACTAAAAACTTTCAGTATCTAAGAGGCGGATCAGAGAAGGGGTGAGAAACAAAGCAGGTAATATATACAGATCCTTTTCATATATACAGAGAAATAAAACAAATGTGATTTGGATAGCTTGAAATTTTAAAGCAGACATTTCTTAACAGAAATCCCTTCCATTTAGTGATTTGGATCTTATTTTTGGTTAAGTCCATAGATCCAGAATCATGATTTTTTATCAAAACTTTCTTATAGATCATTTCGGTAACCCCTCCTCCCTGCCATTTTATCACAACAAAATCTCAGTGAGTTTAAATGACAAGTATAAAGTCACTCTTACTAATATATTATCATATATTATTCATTTTATATTTACCTGAAAATCTTCAAACTTCATTCAGACCTGCAATTAGATAAAGACATTCAAGATTAGCTGGATTACTGTGTAGGACAAAGGATGTTGTAGGTAATAGAGTATTTGGTAACAGTTGTGAAAATTTCAGCTTCACTTACCCTCTTCTACCCGGACTCTTATTTGATCTGCAATCAATCACAAAGAGAGATATGTGTTCTCAGAGAACACAGGTTGCATTTTCCATTGAATTTAGCCTAGGAAAGAAACTCAGAACTTACCGAATTCTTCAGTGAGTTTGTCTAAAAAATACAAATAAAAAGGAGAAAATATTAATTTCTCAAATTTCAGGAAATTTGATCCAAGGCTTTGGACCCATCTTACTTGTGGGATATCAGTGAACATCTGGGAGAGTTTGCTGGAATTTGAGTTCCGAGACTGATATGTCAACATGTTCTAGCTGTCCTACATGGGTTATCACTTAGCTTGTTGCAGGCAAAGAGCTACTGAGTCTTGTATATTGTGGTCCTTAAGTCTACCACAAATAACTCTTTCATAACTTATAGGTACTTCTGCACGGTGCAGTTGCTCTTCAGGACATTCCTTAATTAATTGCAGAAAATTCCTATTCATTCAGCATATATTTACTAAGGATCTACTTCAAGCCAAGCATATTTTCTGTACCAGGGACATGGTGATGGTTAGGACATAGTCTTTATAGTCACAAGGGCTGACAGTCTTTCAATGGTTACACTGTGCTGAAAGCAAGGTGCTTTAAGAGAACAGAGACTAGGCACCTCAGACATTCTTGCAGGTTTTGGCAAAGTATTATTTTTTTGGCTTGTTATTCACTACAAAACCTATTTATTTTAATTTAATTTACAAATGCAAATAGAGAGAGTAAAACTATCCCATCAAGTTTTCATTGCCTGGATATGACCACTTTAAAATATCTTGCTGTATATACATCTAGAATATTTGTATGCCACTGCAATATAAAAGGCTCATCCAATACATGCAACTTCAAACATGCTCTATATATTTAAAATATTATTTTTCATATTTTTCATGAAAATAAATACTCTTCAATAACATAATTGAATAGCTGAATGGTATTTCATTTTATAAATGTTATTTATAAAAAAAGGAAAGATAATCCTTTCCTTTTGGATATTTAAATATTGATTTTTCCTTATTTTCATTAAATCAAAAGCAAAAATAATGCTCATTAATATTTCTCATCCATGAGGGATACACTAAAAAAGAGATAGACACAAGACACATAGAAAAATGGCCCTAGGAGTCGATTAATATTCAAAGTAAAAATGCAGTGTGTGACTATACGGACCATAGGGAAAACAATAAATTTTAAAATGAGATTGAAATTGAGACCTTTTATTCTCAGCAAATCTCTGACCTCATAACTAAGCCAAATTCCCCTATATATATTCTTATTGCCCCAAGATCCTTCTTCCAAGGCATGCATTATAATATTAATGTGGCATTTATTTTGTACATTGAAAAACATGTTTAAAAAACTTGGCCAAGTGCCACTCATTGGTTGGTACTGTCCTTTGGAATTAAGCTACTGAAGAGACCATTATATTTTAAGAGAATTAATGAACTACTGAATTTTGTAGCTGAAAATGTATTGAATCACTTCACCATGTCAGTGAATGGAATCAATGTATCCCGTTGCACATACTAGAAACAAAGAAGTATTATTTTCACCTTCCTTTCAATCACCCCCTTCTTAACTCTACATATTGAATTCTTCATCAAGGCTGCTTGGTTCTATCTCCATTATAGGAATCAAATTCTCCAACCACCTCCAGCATCCTCTTACCAATCTGACTCTTCTTTGACCACTGTGGAAAACCCGATGTCATCTCTAGCACATTCCAAGACATTCTATAGTGAGGTTTCTTTAAAATTCAAATCTTATTGTCTTAGTATGTAAAACCTCATCCATTCAAAGTCTTTCTGTTCTTATCTACAACTCATGAGATAAATTTCTAAATTGTATACATGGCATGAAAGATTCTTTGTGATCTACCCTCTATCTTCCTCTCCAATCTCATCTCATGCTGCTCTCAATATCTTGTTTTATATATGTTATTCTTCTTTTGATGTTTGATATATTAGGGAAAGAAATAGTTCCATTTTATTTACTCATGTACTGACATTGTAGAAAACAATTCTTAGTAAATAGGAAATGTTTAAAAATAGATGTAGAGTGATAATGATGATGCAATAATCTTTCCTCTCAGGAGATTTTTCAATTTATCTAACTAAAAGTGGTTGAACTACAGTTAAATAATTTCTTTTATTCCAGATATGACATTTTTTATTCTTTTAAATAGAAAAACGCTTTGGTGGCATTCTATGTAAAATGCATTCTTATATTCCTTTACTCAAAACAAATATTAATTCAATTCTTGGAAAATGACTTGTGTAGAATTCTTTGAAATGTTAATAAATCAATGTGTAGTGGTTTTCAGATAGGGATTAATCTGAAGTCAATGCTGAATTCCTTCTGAATGGGATTTTATTGTATAGGGCTATTTAGAGCAATTTTACATTAGATTAATAGCTTCTCTTCTGTGGCAAGATTCTGTCAAGCAGAAAAGCTGAATCTGAGTAGGATTTCATCATCATATGAGTTAGGGGACTTTGTAAAAATAGTATCATCCATGTTTTCTGGGCTTTGACCCTTGAACACTTGCCTTATGTCTAAGGTGAGAGAAGCTATATGTAAGAAATACCCAAGTAGTTGTTGCTTATGTTTATTTGCTATTTTGTTCTTTTGTTTTTGTGTGTTCTTTAAAACAAAGATCTCCATGAAAATTAGGAGCATGGAGAAGCACAGCTGTGGCAAAGTTGAGAAGATGCACATGCAGGGCAGAGAAGATTTCTCACTGCCTGGGGTGGTGCAAAATATAGGTTGATGATCTTAATGGTCTCCACAGGGTCCACAACTGGAGTGTGAAGCCAGACACCTCAAGTGCAATTTGAAACACCTCCCCACGTGGTGAATTACATATTAGGGGTGATAGTGTGTGCAATGGGGCAGTTCTCCCGTGCCATTTAAAAGCCAATAAAGAGAGGCTTCCCCTTCCCCAAGTTTGTCAAGAGCAAATTGTATGTGCACTCAGGTTTCTGTCTCCATGCCCTCAGTCAGTTTTATTTTGGGGTGGAGTGTGGAATTTGAAGGTCAAAATATTTTTTCCAGTAACTTCGGTGTGTGGAGACTGGACCAAGTAAAACTGAATTCCTAACATCAGAGCTATTGTAAATTCAGTCCATAACCATGTCCTGGACAGAGGCTGAATTGGGATATTAACATTATCTATGGAATTTTCTTCCTTAAAGGTAATTATCCAGGGAAATATGAAATTAAAACTTACCATACATCTTTGAGAGTTCAGCTGATAAAAAAATAAATGAAAATTAGTGGATAATAGTGAAAAATAACTGTAACTAATATGAAAAAAATCCTTTCAAAACTCCACATGTACAAGATAAAGTTTTTTGGTGTTATGACAACCAACATTTCATGATTAGTTAGAACCAGGCTGTATCTCGGTCCATATAACTAAAAAAAATGTGGCATCAAATAAATGAGTCTGATGATAAATTATATATTTCCCACATCATAATTTAAATTGTGCAGTTTATAAAATCAAAGAAAGACCTGAGTGAAAACTAAATAGTAAGAGTTGATCCATTCTGTTTTCATGGAGTCTTGAATATTGCCTTAAGTCCATCTTATCTTTTCCAAGTTCAAGAACTAAAACAATGAAAGCTATTATTACTACTACTACCACTACTATTAATAACCCTATATGAGTCAAGATTTTTAGATGTATGAACTTTTTAATACTGAGTATAACTCTATGTCATAAATACCATTATTATAGACTTTTTAAAATTAAAAGAATGCCATAGGTGGTTAAAAATCTTTTGCAAAATTATAAAGCTTCTAAGTAATAGAGCTGGAATTTAAATCCAGACTTTCTGACTCTAGAGCCTACTTTTCTAAAATATTAATGTTAAGGTCACTTTCTTTTCCCTGCCCTGAGATAAACCAAAATTAATGAGGGAAAGATTGAGTGAATGAGTAAATGAATGGATGGATGGAAGGAAGGAAGGAAGGAAGGAAGGAAGGAAGGAAGGAAGGAAGGAAGGAATCTTAAATGGAAATAGAGAGCCAGAGGATGAGAGGGAACACAGACACCACAGAGCAGATGGAAGGAATTATCTTGTCTGCAGCTACAAAAACTCTCCATTTTTGGGGATGGGATTTTTGTTGGTTGTCTATGGCAAGCTCAAAGGATCAGATAGTAGGAGATGTCACCAGTACCAAATATATCACACTAATCTAAGAGGTCACTAATATGGGTAACTGAGTGTGGGTGTAAAGGATAGCAGTTATATGGGAATTCCCTATACTTTTTGTGTATTTTTCCTTAAGTATAAATCTAAAATTTTCCTAAAAATAAAGCTTAAAATTTAAATAAATAATTAAATAAATGAAGAAGTGTTACATGGGAGTTCTTCCTTCACTGGAAAAAGTTTCATTAACTAAGTAACAAACTAAAGGATTTGCATAGTGACTAAATAATAAAAACAATTTGTGTCTTAAGAACAAATATTGAATATTAAATAAGGTAATATAAATTGAGATTTTGGACCTATTTATTTATATGAGTGTCTCTCCCAAGGGATTTCCATTTAACTTTTCTCTCGGCAAACTTTAATTAATCAGCTAATCCATTCTTAACACAAAATAAATATAACATTTTAAAATATAAATGCATTCATCATGCTCCTTCATCTGCAATGTTCAAAACTCTTAGCATGCCTAAAAAAAACCTTGCATTTCCTGACCTTTTCCTATGTACGTTGCAGTCTTGACTGAGTTTTCTACACCAGAATCCCCTGGTCAATATATGTCAACCCTTATAGAATGAAGTGTTTGCTCTACCCAGAGGGTAGTGTCCTCTCTGGTCCCTGCTCTGCACATGATGATTTTTCATCGACCTATCTCTTCTATTCATTAACAATGATCTCAATTCCATCAGCAGTACTTCAGGAAATTTATGACCTTACATATAGGAAAACCCCTCTAGTTTATATTCTTATAGCACCAAGTCCCCTCTTTAATGACACCCATTACAATATTAATTTGGCATTATTCTGTAGATGTAATTGTACATCTATTCCATAAGAGAAACCTCAATGCAAGTTGGGACCATTCTCTTATTCTTTTCTTTTGCCATTATTGTTTTTCCAGCACCAATCACATATTAGAGAGCTCATTTCTATATGCACAAGAAATCAATGAAATTTTTGGAAAGAGACAGATGAAAGAACTGAGTCCCAGTGCTCACAAAGCCCAAGCTGACACATCTTAAACTCAATTTAAACCTAACAACTATCTCCATGTTGAGAAACCTACACTTAGAACTTTACAAGTAGAAAAAACATATTTTATTTATCTACACTACTTTAAAACATCAATAAGCATTTTATTACTTTGAGATTTGACTTTGTTATAATATTTTTAAAACTTATTTACAGAATATTCTTGGATTTTGAAGGTTAAAAAACTTTTTAAGACAAAAATAAATATCACTTACCACAATGTTCTTTTATTTGCTCTGAATAAGGATAAATAAAAAAAAATCAAATCATAACTATATAAGAAAGTGTCCACATATGATACCTGTCGGTAATTCAGACCAGATGTTATATATTTTATTAAAACAAGAAAATCAGACAACAATATCTCTTTAAAAAATAATAGTTGTAAATATCATTTCAAATACATATGAAGCAATGTCTAATTTCATGATGAATTGTAAGAAAAATTCCCCCTTACAAAATGAATGTAATAGTGTGGGTGACCCTGGTCCCCCTAAGTACTCAGCACAAAGTCCCTGCATGACCTCGATATAAGTTAAAGCTTAGGGAAGTGGGAGTGGCTCAGTCGATAGAGCCCCCGTTTACCATATGGGAGGCCCCGGGTTCACTTCCCGGAGCCTCCTTGTGAGGGCAGGCCGCCCGCGCAGCCTAGTGGGCTGATGCAGCAAGACCTCACAGCAGGAAGTGGGTGTGGCTCAACCGATAGAGCCCCCGTTTACCATGCGGCAGGCCCCGGGTTCGCTTCCCGGGGCCTCCTTGTGAGAGCAGGCCGGCCGCGCAGCCCGAGGGGCTGATGCAGCGGGACCTCACAGCAAGGGGGAGATAAGCAGACACCGAGAAGACACACAGCGAATGGACACAGGAAGCACAAGCAGCAAGGGGGGGATAAATAAATAAATAAACAAATCTTAAAAAAAAAAAAGTTAAAGCTTAATAACCCTCTCCAGAAGGTAAGGAATGCATAGATGGCACGGTAAACGATAATCTTCCCATTGTTGTTAATGTCCTTTTTAAACATCCTTCTAGGTTAGTAAAAACATCTTCACACCCCATTTGTAAGCTTCATGTGAACATAACAGGAAGTATGCTCTCTTACCCCATGGAATGTCCTTCTTCTGAAATGACTTATAAATCACCTCTCCTTTTCTCAAGTCCTTATGGAGTGCTAAATTCACTTATTCTTTGGACTGCTACTGTCAAGGATACTTCCCTTTCGGCTAGTCCCAATAAAGCTTATGCCTGACTAAATGCCAGGTGTATTCTTTGGACTCATGGCCTCACCATCTCATGCCCTTCAAGAATTGGGCTGTAACAAATGGCGAGTCATGAGCCAGGAAACAGTTTAACCACTGGCAATTGAGGGCATGTGCTCAGGCAGAAGAGAATCTGTAGGTGAAATCCTGGGTTGGCTTGTAACATCCATGTGGTGAGGGGTGGCTGCCCTATTGGGTAGATGGGGCCCCTTGAGAGAATATGGAGTCACCTACATGCTTGAGAGTTGTGGAACTCCACGTGAGTATGAGGATGCCCCAAGAACCCTGATGGAATTAGCAGTTAACTAAGATAGGGAAAACAATCTGGAGGCAACTCTGCAAGCCCACTGCTGACTTCCTTCATGGTGTATCACATGTTAGGCATGGTAATGTGTGCAATAGGGCAGTTCTCCAGCGTCATTTCAGAGCCAATAAATGTAGTCTTCCACTTCCTCAAGTATTGGGAAAACCAAATTGTATGTGCACTTTAGTTTCAGTCTCCATGCCTTGGTCAGTTTTATTTAGGGATTGAGTGTGGACTTTGAAGTCAAACTATTTTTGTTCCAGGAACATTGGTGTGTGGAGACTGCTCCAAGTAAAACTGATTAATCAAGGTATTGTAAATTTATTCCTTAAACATTTCCTGGACAGAAGCTGAATTTTTAAAATTTATTTTCTCTATGGTATTGTTGGCCTTAAAGTTAATTACCAGGTAAATATAAAATACTAACTTAAAACTTAGCACATTTTTGAGAGTTTAGCTGATAAAGAAAAGAAATGAAAATTGGCAGATAATGAAAATAGAACTCTAACTAATATCAAAAATTCCTTCCATATCTCTACCTGAACAAATTAATGATTTTTGGTGTTATGACAATCAATATTTTATGATTAGTTAGAACCAGGCTGTACCTAAGTTCATATAAGTATAAAAAACATGTAGAATAGGATAACTCAGTCTGATGATAAATTATATTTCAAACATGATAATTTAAATAGTCCAATTTATAAATTCACTGAAAGAACTGAGTGAAAACTAAATAGAGTTGTTCTATTTTGTTTGCAAGGAGACCTGAATATTGTCTTAAATCTATCTTGTCATTTCCAGGGTCAATAACTAAAACCATAAAAGCTATTTTTACTACTGCTACTACCACTTCTATTTATAAATCAATTATAAGACAAGATTTTTAGATGTATGAACTTGTTAATACTGAGAATAACCTTATGTCATAAATACAATTTTGTAGTCTTTTTCAAAATTAAAAAAAAAAAAAAACATACCTTAGTTGGTGTAAAATCTTTTGCAAAATCATGAAGCTTCTAAGAAATACAGCTGAAATTTAACCCCCCATCATCTAACTCTAGAGCCTACATCCTTTAAAAAAAATCTAATAATCTCTTACTTTTCTCTGACTTGTGATAAAAAAAATGAATGAGGAAATTTATGAGTGAAAGAGTGAATGAATGTATGAACAAATAAAGACATAATAAATCAAAAAAATAAATCTTAAAAGGAAATAGAAAGCACCAGGATGAGAGATGTACCAGCTACCACAGAGTGCATGGAAGGAATTAACGTATGTGCAGCTACAAACATTCCTCATTTATTGGGATGTGAGATGTTCATCATCATCATTTGTTGGTGTGTAGAGGAAACTCAAAGAACTGGACATTAGGAGATGTCACCTGTACTAAGTATATCAGACTACTGTAGGAGTTCACTAATATGGGTAAATGTGTGTGGGTGTTAGGGAGGGGATTTCTCTACACTTTTTGTGTATTTTTCCTGAAACATAAGTCTAAAGTATATAAAAAATTAGGTTTAAATATTAAATAACAAATAACTAAATAAATGTAGAAGTGTTACATGAGAGTTCTTTCTTCAATGGAAAAATTTTCATTAAATTGATAACAGACTAAGGGATTTGTATAATGACTAAAGAAAAAACAATTTGTGATTTGAAGAACAAATATTCCATATTAAGTAAGTTAATGTGAATTGACTTGTTGGACCTATTTATTTATATGATGTATCTCCCAAGCGGATTCCATTTAACTTCTCTCTGCAACCTATTAACTCAGATCATCTAATCCATTCTTTATACACGATAAAAATGGCATTTTAAATATAAAATTATTCATTAGGCCCCTTTGTCTGAAATGTTCAAAACTCTTAGCATGCCTAAAGAAACTTTGCATTTCCTGATATTTGCTTATGTACTCTGTAGTCTTGACTCTGTTTTCTGTACCAGAATCCCCTGGATAAAATATGTCAACCCTGAAAGAATCAAGTTTTTTCAAACCAGAGGGTAGTGTGCTCTCTGCTCCCTGCCCTGCACATGGTGGTCTCTCATTAACCTATTTATTCCATTCATTACCAGTGATCTCAACTCCATCAGCAGTTCTTCAGGGAATCTATGACATCATATATAGGCCACGTCCCTCTAGTGTATATTCTTATTGCACCAAGTTCCCTCTTCATGGTACTTATTAGAATAATAATTTGGCATTTATTTTGTACATATAATTGTACAATTCCATAATATAAACCTCAGTGCAAGTTGGGAACCATTCTTTTCTCCTTTTCTTCTTCCATTATTGTTTGTCCTGCACCAATCACATATTAGACAATTCATTTCTGTATGCACAGGAAATCAATGAAATTTTGGGGATGAGACAGATGAAAGCATTGAGTCCCAGTGTTCAAAGCCCAAGGTGGCACATCTTGAACTCCATTTAAATCTAACAAGTATCTCCATGTTGAGAAACTTACACTTAGAAATTTACAAGTGGACAAAACATATTTTATTTATCTCTTAACACTACTTTTGAGCATCAATAAGCATTTCATTACTTTGGGATTTGACTTTGTAATAATATTATTAAAACTTATTAATGGGATATCCTTGGATTTTGAAGTTTCAAAAAATTTTTAAGACAAAAATAAATATCACTTACCATTCTCTTCTTTTATTTCCTCTGTGTAAAGAGAAATAAAAAATCAAAACATAATTATATTAGAAAGTGTCTACATATGCTACCTACTGATAATCCACACCAGATGTTATATATTTTTATAAAACAAGAAAATCTGCTAAAAATACCTCTTTAAAAAATAAAAGTTGTCAATATCATTTCAAATACATATAGAGTAATGTCTAATTTCATGATGAATTGAAAGAAAAATTCTCTCTTACAGTATGAAAGTAATAGTGTGAATGAATCTGGTCCCCCTAAGTCCTCAGCACAAAGTCCCTGCATGACCTAGAGATGAGTTAAAGTTTAACAACCCTCTCCAGAAGAGAAAGAATGTATATATGGCATCATAAACTATAATCTTCCCAAAGCTGTCAATATCCTTTGTAAACCTCCTTCTTAGGAGCGCAGTAAAAACATCTCCACACCCCATGTGTAAGCTTCATGTGAAACTAACAGGAATTATGTTCTCTTACCCTATGCAATGTCCTTCTTCTTAAACAAAATAAAAATAATTCTAGTTTTCTCAATTACTTATGGTGCGCTAACTTCACTTATTCTTTGGACAGCTACTGTAAAGAATACTTTGTACTCAAGTCCCAATAAAGCTTATGCCTGACTAAATGCTAGGTGTATTCTTTGGACTCATGGCCCCACCATCTTATGCCCTTCAGAAACTGGATTGTAACATCTGGTGAGTCATGGGTCAGCAAACAGTATAACCACTGGCAATTGTGGGCATGTGCACAGGCAAATTTGAATCCATAGGGAAAATCCTGGGTGCACTTGAATTGTCCATGTGGTGAGGGGGGGCTGCCCTCTTGGGCAGATGGGGACCCATGAGAGAATATGGAGTTACCTACATGCTTGAGAGTTGTGGAACTCCACGTGAGTATGAGGATGCCCCAAAAACCCTGATGGAATTAACTATGATAGGGAAAAAAATCTGGAAGCAACTCTGCAAACCCACTGCTGGCTTCCTTCATGGTCTATCATATGTTAGGAGTGTCAGTGTGTGCAATGAGACAGTTCTCCAGTGCCATTTCAGAGCCAATAAACATAGACTTCCCCTTCCCCACAAATTGGCAAAACCAAATTTTATGTGCACTTTAGTTTCTGTTTCCGTGCCTTGGTCAGTTTTATTTAGGGGTGGAATGTGGATTTGAAGGTCAAAATATTTTTGTTCCAGTAACGTTGGTGTGTGGAGACTGAAACAAGCAAATCGGATTACTCAAGGTATTGTAAATTTTTTCCTTACACATATTCTGGACAGAAGTTGAATTTCCAAATTTATTTTCTCTATGGTATTGTTGGCCTTAAAGGTAATAAGCAGGTAAAGAAAAAATTCTAAATTAAAACTTACCACATTCTTTTGAGAGTGCAGCTGATAAAAGAAATAAATGAAAATTAGCAGATAATGATGAAAATAGAACTGCAATTAATATAAAATATTCCTTTCATACCTCTACCTGAATAAATTAATGATTTTTGGTGTTGCAACAATCAACTTTTTAGGCTTATTTAGGAATAAGATGTTCCTAGGTTCATATAATTATAAAAAACCTATGGAGTAGAATAATTCAGTCTGATGATAAATTATATTTCCTACATGATAATTTAAGTTGTCAAATTTATAAATTCACTGAAAAACTGACTGAACACTAAATAGAGTTGTTCCATTTTGTTTGCAAGGAGTTCTGACTATTGCCTTAAATCTATCTTGTCTTTTCCAGGGTCAATAACTAAAACCATAAAAGCTATTATTACTACTACTACTACCACTTCTAGTAATAACTAAATATAAATAAGTAAATAAATAAATTAATAAATCTTGAAAGAAAACAGAGAGCCCCCGGATGAGAGGGGACCCAGATAACACAGAGCAGATGGAAGGAATTGTCCTATCTGCAGCTACAAACATTCCTCAATTATTGCGATGAGAAAAGTCCACCATCATCTTTTTGTTGGTGTGTAGAGCAAGCTCAAAGAACTGGACTTTAGGAGATGTCACCTGTACCAACTTTACCAGAGTAATCTAGGAGTTCACTAATATGGATAACTGTGTATGGGTGTAAGGAAGGATATTATATGGAATACCCTACACTTTTTGTGTTTTTTTTTTTATTAAATATAAATCTAAAATTTCTCTAAAAATGAAGACTCAAAATTAAATAACAAATAATTAAATAAATGATGAAGTGTTACATGGGAGTTCTTTCTTTACTGGAAAAATTTTCATTAAATTGATAACAGACTAAGGGATTTCCATAGAGTAAAGAAAAATCAATTTGTGACTTTGAAGAACAAATATTCAAAATTAAATAAGTTAATGTGAACTGACTTTTTGGGCCTATTTATTAATATGGGTGTATCTCTCAAGGGGATTCCATTTAACTCCCAGCAGCAACCTTTTAACCCTGATCATGTAATCCATTCTTTACATGCAATAAAAATGTGATTTTAAATATAAAATTATTCATGAAGCTCCGTTGTCTGCAATATTCAAAACTCTTATCATGCCAAAAGAAACTTTGCATTTCCTGGTATTTGTGTATGCACCGTGTAGTATTGACTGGGTTTTCTGCACCAGAATGCCCAGGTCAATATATGTCAAGCATGATAGAATCAAGTGTTTCTTAAAACCAGAAGGTAGTGTGCTCTCTGCAACCTGCCCTGCACATGGTAGGCTCTCCTTGACCTATCTATTCCATTCATTAACAAGTATCTCATCTCTATTAGCACTTCTTCAGGAAATCTTTGACATCATATATGGGCCAAATTCCTCTAGTGTATATTCTTATTGCAACAAGTTCCCTCTTCATGACATTTATTAGAATTTTAATTTGGCATTCATTTTGTACATGTAATTGTACATCTATTCCACAATAGAAACCGCAACACAAAGGGAACCATTCTGTTTTTCTTTCTTTTTCCCTTATTATTTTTCAAGCATCAATCACATATAAGACAATAGATATCTATATCCACAAGAAAGCACTGATTCTTTCCAAATGAGGCAGATGAAAGAAATCAGAATCCCAGTACTCACAAAGCACAAGCTGACACATCATATACTCCTTAAAAGCTTAACAAGTATCTCCATGTTGAGAAACCTACACTTTCTCCATGTTGAGAAACCTACAGTTAGAAATTTACAAATGGACAAAACATATTTTATTTGCCTCTTAACACTACTTTAGAACATCAATAAGCAATTCATTACTTTGAGTTTTGATTTTGTTTAAAAATTTTACACTTACTTATGGAATATTCTTGGATATTGAAGGTTCAAATAATTTCTAAGACAAAAATAAATATCACTCACCATTTATTTCTTTCATTTCCTCTGAATAGAGAGAAATAAAAAATCAAAATATAATTATATTACAAAGCGTCCACCTATGCTAACTGTCAATAATCCAGCCAGATGTTATATATTTTTATAAAACAAGAAAATCAGCTAAAAATACCTTTTTGAAAAATAAATGTTGTCAATATCATTTCAAATATATAGGAAGCAATATACAATCTCATGATGAATTGGAAGAAAAATTCTAACATAAAATATGAATGTAATAGTGTGGGTGACCCTGGTTCCCATAAGTCCTCAGTGCAAAGTTGCCTGCATGACCTAGAGATAAGTTAAAACTTAATAAAACTCCACAAAAGGGAAAGAATGCATAGAGAGCAACATAAACTATAATCTTCCCAAAGCTGTTAATGTCCTTTGTAAACACCTTTCTTAGGAGCTTAGTAAAAACATCTCCACACTCCATGTGTAAGTTTCATGTTAACCTAACAGGAACTCTGTTCTCTTACTGTATCGAAAGTCCTTCTTCTGAAACCACTTATAAGTCACCTGTCATTTTCTCAATTCCTTATGGAGCGCTAACTTCACTTATTTTTGGACTGCTACTATCAATGATACTTCCCTGTCGGCTAGTCCCAGTAAACTTATGCTTGACTAAATGTCAGCTCTTTTCTTTGGCCTCATGCCCTAACCATCTCATGCCCTTCAGGAATTGGGTTGTAACAACTGGTGAGTCATGAGTCAAGAAACAGTACAACCACTGATAATTGTGAGCATGTGCTCAGGCAAAGGAGAATCCATAGGGGAAATCCTGGGGTGGCTTGTAATATCCACATGATGAAGGGTAACTGCCCTCTTGGCAGATGGGGACTCCTGAGAGAATATGGAGTCACCTACATGCTTGAGAGTTGTGGAACTCCAAGTGAGTATGAGGATGCCCCCAAAATCCTGATGGGATTAGCAGTTAACTGAGTTAGGGAAAACAATCTGGAAGCAACTCTGAAAGATCCCTGCTGACTTCCTTCATGGTTTATTACACGTTAGGCATGGTAGTGTGTGCACTGGGGCAGCTCTCCAGTGTCATTTCAGAAAAAATAATCATAGATCTACACTTCCCTACGTTTTGGGAAAACCTAATTGTATGTGCACTTTAGTTTCAGTCTCCATGCCTTGGTCAGTTTTATTTAAGGATGGAGTGTGGACTTCGAAGGTCAAACTATTTTTGTTCCAGGAACATTGGTGTGTGGAGACTGGAACAAGCAAATCGGGTTAATCAAGATATTGTAAATTCATTCCTTAAATATGTCCTGGACAGAAGCTGATTTTTTAAAATTTATTGTTTCTATGGAATTGTTGTCCTTAAAGGTAATTGCCAGGTAAGTAAAAAATACTAAATTAAAACTTACCACATTCTTTTGAGAGTGCAGCTGATAAAAGAAATAAATGAAAATTAGCAGATAATAATGAAAATAGAACTGTAATTAATATCAAATATTCCTTTCGTACCTCTACCTGAATAAATTAATGATTTTTGGTGTTGCAACAATCAACTTTTTAGGCTTATTTAGGAATAAGATGTTCCTAGGTCCATATAATTATAAAAAACCTGTGGAGTAGAATAATTCAGTCTGATGATAAATTACATTTCCTACATGATAAATTAAATGGTCCAATTTATAAATTCACTGAAAGAACTGAGTGAAAACTAAGTAGAGTTGATCCATTTTGTTTGCAAGGAGTCCTGACTATTGCATTAAATCTACCTTGCCATTTCCAGGGTCCATGCCTAAATTTATGAATGCTATTATTATTACTACTACTACCACTTCTAGTAATAACTAAATATATGTGAAGACTTTAAGGTGTATGAAATTTTTAATACTTAAAATAACTCTATGTCACAAATACCATTATTATAGACTTTCTCAAAATTAAAGAAAACATTTCTATGGTGCATAAAACCTTTCGCAAAATTTGGAAGCTTCTAAGAAATAGGGCTGAAATTTAAACCCAGATCATCTAACTCTAGAACCTCCTTCCTTAAAAATTTAATCTAATAATCACTTAACTTTTCTCTGCCTTGAGATAAACCAAAATGAATGAGGGAAAGAGTGAATGAATGAGTGAAAGAATGGATGAACCAAGGAAGACAAAAGTAAATTAAAAATAAATAAGTAAACCTCAAAAGGAAAGAGAGAGAGCTCCAGGAATTGTGGGGACCCAGATAGTACAGAGCAAATGGAAGGAATTATCCTTTCTGCAGCCACAAACATTCACCACTTACTTAATGGGAGATGTCCATCATCATCATTTTGTTGGTTTTCTAGAGCAAGCTCAAAGAAATGGACAGTAGGAGGTGTCAACAGTACCAAATTAACCAGACTAATCTAGGAGTTCACTAATAAGGATCACTGTGTTTGGGTGTAAGGGAGGGGATTATCTGGGAATTTCCTACACTTTCTGTGTAATTTTTCTTAAATATAAATCTAAAATTTCTCTATAAATAAATTTTTAAAAATAAATAACAAATAACTAAACAAATGAAGCAGTGCTACATGGGAGTTCTTTCTTTACTGGAAAAACTTTCGTTCAACTGATAACAGACTAAGGGGTTTGCATAATGACTAAAGAAAAAGTTAGTTGTGACTTTGACGAACAAATATTCAATACTATATA
This sequence comes from Cabassous unicinctus, assembly GCA_029593785.1. Lineage (NCBI taxonomy): Eukaryota > Metazoa > Chordata > Mammalia > Cingulata > Chlamyphoridae > Cabassous > Cabassous unicinctus. The sequence continues at coordinate 17,626 of JAQZBX010014923.1, forward strand.
AGTTAATGTGAATCGACATTTTGGACCTATTAATTTATATGAGTATATCTCCCAACAGGATTCCATTTAACTTCCCTCTGCAACCTTTTAACTCTGATCATCTAATGAACTCTTTAACACAATAAAAAGGACCTGTCAGTTATAAAATAATTCATGATGTTCCTTTGTCTGCAATGTTCAAATCTCTTAGCATGCCCAAAGAAACTTTGAATTTCCTGGCTTTTGTGTATTTACCTTGTAGACTTGACTGGGTTTCTGCACTAAAATCCGCTGGTCAATATATGTCAACTCAGATAGAATCAAGTGTTTGTTCAAGCCAGAGGGTTGTGTGCTCTCTGCTCCCTGCCCTGCACATGGTAGGTTCTCATAGACCTATCTATTCCATTCATTACCAATGATCTCAACTACATTAGCAGTTATTTAGGAAATCTATTACATCATACTTAGGCCAAATTCCTCTAGTGTATATTCTTACTGCACCAAGTTCCCTCTGCATGGCACTCATTAGAATATTAATTTGGCATTTATTTTGTACATGTAATTGTACATCTATTCCACAGTAGAAACCTCAACACAAATTGGGATCCATTCTGTCTTTCTTTCATTTTCCATTATTGTTTTTCAAGCACCAATCACATACAAAACAGTAGATATCTATATGCCCAAGAAAGCATTGTTATTTTCTTAATGATGCAGATGAAAGAAATCAGAGTCCCAGGCTTAACAAAGCACAAGCTGACACACTTATCCTCCATATAAGCCTAACAAGTGTCTATATGTTGAGAAACCTACACTTAGAAATTTACAAGTAGAGAAAACATTTTTTTTTGCCACTTAACACTACTTTAGAAAATCAATAACCATTTCATTACTTTGAGTTTTGAATCTGTTTAAAAGTTTTTACACTTATTTATGGAATATTCTTGGATTTTGTTGGTTCAAAACTTTCTAAGACAAAAATATCACTCACCATTCTCTTCTTTCATTTCCTCTAAAAAAAGAGAAAAAATCAGAACATAATTATATTGCAACGCGTCCACCTATGCTACCTTTTGATAATCCATACCTGAAGTTATATATTTTTATAAAAACAAGAAAATCAGGTAAAAATACTTCTTTGAAAAATTGTTTTCAATATAATTTCAAATATATAGGAAGCAATGTACAATTTCATGATGAATTTTAAGAAAAATTCCAACATAAAATATGAATGTAATTGTGTGGGTGACCCTGGTCCCCCTAAGTCCTCAGCACAAAGTTGCCTGCATGACTTAGAGACAACTTAAAGCTTAATAAAACTCCCCAGAGGGGAAAGAATGCATAGAGGGCAACATAAACTATAATCTTCCCAAAGCTGTTAATGTCCTTTGTAAACACCTTTCTTAGGATCGTAGTAAAAACATCTCCACACCACATGTGTAAGTTTATGCTAGCCTAACAGGAACTCTGTTCTCTAACTGTATCAAAAGTCCTTCTTTGGAAAGCACTCATAAGTCACCTGTCATTTTCTCAATTCCTTATGGAGCGCTATCTTCACATTTTTTTTGGACTGCTACTGTCAAACATACTTCCCTGTTGGCTAGTCCCAGTAAACTTATGCCTGACTAAATGTCAAGTCTTTTCTTTGGCCTCATGCCCTAACCATCTCATGCCCTTGAAGATTGGCTTGTAACAACTGGCGAGTCATGAATCAAGAAGCAGTTCCACAGCTGGTAATTGTGACCATGTGCTCAGGCAAAGGAGAATCCAGAGGGGAAATCCCTGGGTGGCTTGTAATTTCCATGTGGTGAGGGGTGGCTGCCCTCTTGGGCAGATGGGGACCCCACAGAGAACATGGAGTCATCTACATTCTTGAGAGTTGTGGAACTCCACATGAGTATGAGGATGCCCCCCAAACCCTGATGGGATTATCAGTTAACTGAGTAAGGGAAAACAATCTGGAAGCAACTCAGGAAGATCCCTGCTGACATCCTCCATGGTGTATCACATGTTAGGACTGGTAGTGTGTGCACTGGGGCAGCTCTCCAGTGTCATTTCAGAAAAAATAAACATAGATCTACACTTCCCTACGTTTTGGGAAAACCTAATTGTATGTGCACTTTAGTTTCAGTCTCCATGCCTTGGTCAGTTTTATTTAAGGATGGAGTGTGGACTTTGAAGGTCAAACTATTTTTGTTCCAGGAATTTTGGTGTGTGGAGTCTGGCCCAAGTAAATCTGATTAATCAAGGTATTTTAACTTCATTCCTTAAATATGTCCTGGACAGTAGCTGAATTTTTAAAATTAGTTTTCTTTATGGTATTATTGTCCTTAAAGGTAATTCCCAGGTAAATGAAAAATACTAAATTAAAACTTACCACATTTTTTTGAGAGTTCAGCTGATAAAAGAAATAAATGAAAATTAGCAGATAATAATGAAAATAGAACTGCAATTAATATCAAATATTCCTTTCATACCTCTACCTGAATAAATTAATGATTTTTGGTGTTGCAGCAATCAATATTTTAGGCTTCATTACATATAAGCTGTACCTAGGTCTATATAATTATAAAAGACCTGTGGCATAGAATAATTCAGTCTGATGATAAATTATATTTCCTACATGATAAATTAAATTTTCCAATTTATAAATTCCCTGAAAGAACTGAGTGAAAACTAAATAGAATTGACCATTTGTTTCAAGGAGTCTTGACTCTTGCATTAAATCTACCTTTTCTTTTCCAGGGTCCATGACTTAATCTATGAAAGTTATTTTTATTAACACTACTACCACTTCTAGTAATACTAAATATATCAAGACTTTTAGTTGTATGAATTTTTTAATACTGAAAATAATTGTCACAAATACCACTATTATACTCTTTCTCAAAATTAAAGAAAACATTCCTATGGTGCATAAAATCTTTTGCAAAATCTGTAAGATTCTAAGAAATAGAGCTGGAATTTAAACCCAGATCACCTAACACTAGAGCCTGCTTCGTTAAAAATGTAACCTATTAATCACTTACTTTTCTCTGCCTTGAGATAAAACAAAATGAATGAGGGAATGAGTAAGTGAATGAGTGAATGAATGGATGAAAAAATGATGACAAAAATAAAATTAATTAATTAATCTCAAAAGGAAAGAGAGAGTTCCAGAATGTGCGGGGACCCAGATAGCACAGAGCAAATGGAAGGAATTATCCTGTCTGCAGCCACAAACATTCAACACTTATTGTAATGGGAGATGTCCATCATCATCATTTTGTTGGTTGTCTAGAGCAAGCTCAAAGTAGTGGACATTAGGAGGTGTCACATGCACCAAATTTACCAGACTAATCTAGGAGTTCACTAACATGGGTCACTGTGTTTGGGTGTAATGGAGGGGATTATATGGGAATTCCCTACACTTTCTGTGTAATTTTCTTAAATATAAATCTAAAATTTCTCAATAAATAAACTTTTAAAATTAAATAACAAGTAACTACACAAATGAAGTTGTGCTATAAAGGAGTTCTTTCTTCACTGGAAAAACTTTTATTCAATTGATAACAGACTAAGGGGTTTGCATAATGACTAAAGAAAAAGTCAGTTGTGACTTAGACAAACAAATATTCAATACTATATATGTTAATGTGAATTGACATTTTGGACCTATTAATTTATATGAGTAGATCTCCCAATGGGATTCCATTTAACTTCCTTCTCCAACCTTTTAACTCTGATCATCTGATCCATTCTTTACAGACAAAAAATGACCTTTTAGTTATAAAATTATTCATGATGTTTGTTTGTCTGCAATGTTCAAATCTCTTAGTATGCCCAAAGAAACTTTGCATTTCCTGGCATTTGCGTATGTACCTTGTAGCCTTGACTGGGTTTTCTGCACCAAAATCCATTGGTCAATATATGTCAACCCTGATAGAATCAAGTGTTTGTTCAAGCCAGAGGGTTGTTTGCTCTCTGCTCCCTTCCCTGCACATGGTGAGTTCTCATTGACCTATCTATTCCATTCATTACCAATGATCTCAACTACATTAGCAGTTATTTAGGAAATCTATTACATCATACATAGGCCAAATTCCTCTAGTGTAAATTCTTATTGCACCAAGTTCCCTCTTCATGGCACTCATTAGAATATTAATTTGACATTTATTTTGCACATGTAATTGTACATCTATTCCACAATAGAAACCTCAACACAAATTGGGATCTATTCTGTTTTTCTTTCATTTTCCATTATTGTTTACTAAACACCAATCACATATAAGACAGTAGATATCTATATGCACAAGAAAGTACTGATCTTTTCTAAATGATGCAGATGAAAGAAATCAGAGTCCCAGTCTTCACAAAGCACAAGCTGGCACATCTTAACCTTCATTTAAGCCTAACAACTATCTCCATGTTGAGACACCTACACTTAGACTATTACAATTAGACAAAATATATTTTATTTGCCTCTTAACACTACTTTAGAACATCAATACTTATTTCATTATTTTGATTTTGTTTAAAAATTTTTAGACTTATTTATGGAATATTCTTGGATTTTGAAGGTTCAAATACTTTCTAAGACAAAAAGAAATATCACTCACCTTTGTTTTTTTTCATTTTCTCTGAATAAAGAGAAATAAAAAATCAAAATATAATTATATTACAAATCATCCACATATGCCACCCACAGATAATCCAGACCAGATGCTATTTATTTTTATAAAAATAAAATTTAAAAATCAGCTAAAAATAACTCTTTGAAAAATAAAATTTGTCAATATCATTTCAAATACAAGTGAAGCACTGTATAATTTCATGATGAACTAGAAGAAGAATTCCAACATAAAATATGAATGCAATATTGTGTGTGACCCTGGTTCCCCTAAGTCCTCAGCACAAAGGTCCCTGCATGACCTAGTGATAAGGTAAACTTAATAACCCTCCCCAGAAGATAATGTATGCATAGATGACATTGTAAAATATAATCTTCCCAAAGCTGTTAATGTCCTTTGTAAACATATTTATTAGGAGTTTAGTAAAAACATCTCCACACTCCATGTGTAAGCTCATGTGAATCTAATAGGAGCTCTGTTCTCTTACCCTATGGAATTTCTTTTTTCTGAAACCACTTATAAATCACCTGCCATTTTCTCAATTCCTTATTGGAGCACTAACTACACTTATGTTTGGACTGCTACTGTCAATGATGCTTCCTTGTCTGCAAGTCCCAATAAAGCTTATGCCTGACTCAATGTCACATCTCTTCTTTGGTCTCAAAGCATAACCATCTCAATGCCCTTCAGGAAATGCGTTGTAACAACTGTCGAGTCATGAGTCAAGAAACAGTATAACCACTGATAATTATGAGCATGTGCTCAGGCAAAGGAAAATCCATAGGGGAAATCCCAGGGTGGCTTGTCATGTTCATGTGGTGAGCGGTGGCTGCCTTCTTGGGCAGATGGGGAACCCTGAGAGAATATGGAGTCACCTACATGACTGAGATTTGTGGAACTCCACATGAGTATGAGGATGCCCCAAAAACCCTGAAGAGGTTAGCAGTTAACTAAGATAGGAAAAAAAATCTGGAAGCAACTCTGTAAGTCCATTGCTACTTCCATAGTTGTGTATCACATGTTAGAAGTGGTATTGTATGCAATGGGGCAATACTCCAGGGTCATTTCCCAGCCAGTAAATGTATGCTTCCCCTTTCCCACGTATTGGGAAAACCAAATTGTATGTGCACTTTAGTTTCTGTCTCCATACCTTGGTCAGTTTTATTTAGGGGTAGGGTCTGGATTTTGAAGGTTAAAATATTTTTGTTCTAGGAACATTGGTGCGTGGAGACTGTACCAAGTAAAACTGATTACTCAAGGTATTGGAAATTTATTCCGTAAGCATGTCCTGGATAGAAGATCAATATTTTTAAATTTATTTTTCTATGTAATTGTTTTTCTTAAAGGTAATTACCAGGTAAATAAAAAATGCTAAATTAAAACTTACCATATTTTTTTGAGACTATAGCTGAAAAAAAATATGAAAATTAACAGATAATAATGAAAATAGAACTGTAACTAATATCAAAATTTCCTTTCATAACTCTACCTGAATAAATTAATGATTTTTCATGTTGTGAACAATGAATATTTTATGATTAGTTAGGAACAAGCTATACCTAGGTCCATGTAAATATAAAAAACATGTGGAGTAGAGTAATTCAGTCTGATGATAAATTATCTGTCCTACATGATAAATTAAATTGTCCAATTTATAAATTCACTGAAAGAACTGAGTGAAAACTAAATAGCGTTGATCCAGTTTGTTTAAAAGGAGTCCTGACTATTGCATTAAATCAATCTTGTCTTTCCAAGGGTCAATGACTAAAACCGTGAAAGCTATTATTATAGTATTACTACCACTTTTAGTAATAACTAAATATATGTCAAGAATTTTAAATGTGTAAATTTTTTAATACTGAAAATAACTCTGTCACAAATACCATTATTATAGGCTTTCTCAAAATTAAAGAAAACATTCCTTAGGTGGCATAAAACATTTTGCAAAATCATGAAGCTTCTAAGAAATAGAGCTGTAATTTAAACCCAGATCATCTAACTCTAGAGCCTGCTTCCTTAAAAATTTAATCTATTGATCACTTACTTTTCTCTGCTTTGAAATAAACCAAAATGAATGAGGGAACAAGTAAGTGATTGAGTGAATGTATGGATGAACAAAGAAAGACAAAAGTAAAATAAAAATAAATAAATAAATCTCAAAAGGAAAGAGAGAGCTCCAGGATGTGTGGGGACCCAGATACCACAGAGCAAATGGAAGGAATTATCTTTTCTGCAGCCACAAACATTCACCACTTACTTAATGGGAGATGACCATCATCATCATTTTGTTGGTTTTCTAGAGCAAGCTCAAAGAAATGGACGGTAGGAGGTGTCACCAGTACCAAATTTACCAGACAAATCTAGGAGTTCACTAATATGGGTCACTGTGTTTGGTTGTAAGGGAGGGGATTATTTGAGAATTTCTTACACTTTCTGTGTAATTTTTCTTAAATATAAATCTAAAATTTCTCTATAAATAAACTTTTAAAATTAAATAACTAATAACTAAACAAATGAAACAGTGCTCCATGGGAATTCTTTCTTCACTGGAAAAACTTTCATTCAATTGATAACAGACTAAGGGGTTTGCATACTGACTAAAGAAAAAGCGAGTTGTGACTTTAACAAACAAATATTCAATCCTATATAAGTTAATGTGAATTGACACTTTGGACCTATTAATTTATATGAGCATATCTCCCAATGGGATTCCATTTAACTTCCCTGTGCAACCTTTTAACTCTGATCATCTAATGAATTCTTTAACACAATAAAAACGACCTTTTAGATATAAAATTATTCATGATATTCCTTTGTCTGCAATGTTTAAATCTCTTATTGTGCCCAAAGAAACTTTGCATTTCCTGGCATTTGAATATGTACCTTATAGTCTTGGCTAGGTTTTCTGCACCAAAATCCATTGGTCAATATATGTCAACCCTGATAGAATCATGTGTTTGTTCAAGCCAGAGGGTTTCGTGCTCTCTGCTCCCTGCCCTGCACATGGTAGGCTCTCATTGACCTATCGATTCCATTCATTACCAATGATCTCAAATACATTAGCAGTTATTTAGGAAATCTATTACAACATACATAGGCCAAATTCCTCTAGTGTATATTCTTATTGCACCAAGTTCCCTCTTCATGGCACTCATTAGAATATTAATTTGGCATTTATTTTGTACATGTAATTGTACATCTATTCCACAATAGAAACGTCAACTCAAATTGGGATCCCTTCTGTTTTTCTTTCATTTTCCATTGTTGTTTACCAAGCACCAATCACATATAAGATAGTAGATATCTATGTGCACAAGAAAGCACTGATCTTTTCTGAATTATGCAGATGAAAGAAAACAGAGTCCCAGTCCTCACAAAGCACAAGCTGGCACATCTTAACTTCCATTTAAGCCTAACAACTATCTCCATGTTGAGAAACCTACACTTAGAATTTTACAATCAGATAAAACATATTTTATTTGTCTCTTTACACTACTTTAGAACATCAATAAGCATTTCATTACTTTGAGTTTTGATTTTGTTTAAAAATTTTTACACTTATTTATGGAATATTCTTAGATTTTGAAGGTTCAATTACTTTCTAAGACAAAAATAAATATCACTCACCTTTTGTATTTTTTATTTTCTCTGAATAAGGAGAAATAATAAATCAAAATATAATTATATTACAAAGCGTCCACATAGGCTACCTACCGATAATCCAGACCAGATATTATTTATTTTTATAAAAACAAGAAAATCATCTAAAAACACCTCTTTGAAAAATAAAAGTTCTCAGCATCATTTCAAATACATATGAAGCAATCTATAATTTTATGATGAACTGTAAGAAAAATTCCCTCATATAATATCAATGTAATATTGTGTGTGACCCTGATCCCCCTAAGTCCTCAGCATAAAGGTTCCTACATGACATAGTGATAAGTTAAAGCTTAATAACCCTCTCCAGAAGATAAAGAATGCATAGATGGCATCGTAAACTATAATCTTCCCAAAGTTGTTAATATCCTTTGTAAACATTTTTCTTAGGAGTTCAGTAAAAACATCTCCACACCCCATGTGTCAGCTTCATGTGAACCTAACAGGAACTCTCTTCTCTTACCCTGTGGAATTTCCTTCTTCTGAAACCACTTATAAATTACCTGTCATTTTCTCAATTCCTTATTGGAGCACTAACTACACTTATTTTTGGACTCCTACTGTCAATGATGCTTCCTTGTCTGCAAGTCCCAATAAAACTTATGCCTGACTCAATGTCAAGTCTATTCTTTGGCCTCAAAGAATAACCATCTCATGCCCTTCAGGAAATGCGTTGTAACAACTGGCGAGTCATGAGTCAAGAAAGAATATGATCAGTGGTAATCGTGAGCATGTGCTCAGGCAAAAGAGAATCCATAGAGGAAATCCCAGTTGGCCTTGTAATGTCCATGTGGTGAGGGGTCCCTGCCCTCTTGTGCAGATGGGGACCCCTGAGAGTATATGGAGTCACCTACTTGCTTGAGAGTTGCAGAACTCCTCCTGAGTTTGAGGATGTCCCCAAAACCATTTAGGGATTATCAGTTAACTTAGATTGTTAAATCTGGAAGCAACTCTGCAAACCCACTGCTGACTACTTTTGTGGTGTATCATATGTTAGGAATGGTAGTGTGTGCAAGGGACAGTTCTCCAGTGTCATATCAGAGCCAATAAAAGTTGGCTTACCCTTCCCCATGTATTGGGAGTAGCAAATTTTAGGTGCACTTTAGATTTTGTTTCCATGCCTTGGTTAGTTTTATTTAGGTGTTGAGAGTGAACTTTGAAGGTTAAAATATTTTTGTTCCAGGAACATTGGTTTATGGAGACTCGACTCAGTAAAACTGATTATTCAAGGTATTGTAAATTTATTCCTTAAACATATCCTGGACAGAAGCTGCATTTTTAAATTGATTTTCTCTATGGTATTGTTGTCCTTAAAGGTAATTAACAGTTAAATATAAAATACTGAACTAAAAGTTAGCACATATTTTGAGAGTTTATCTGATAGAAAAATAAATGAAAATTGGCAGGTAATAATGAAAATAGAACTGTAACTAATATCAAAAATTCCTTTCATAACTCTACCTGAACAAATTAATGATTTTTGGTGTTATGACCATCATTTTATGATTAGTTAGGTCCAGGCTCTACCTAGGTCCATGTAAGTATAAAAAAACATGTGGAGTAGAATAATTCAGTCTGATGATACATTACATTTTTTACATGATAATTTAAATTGTCCAATTTATAAATTTACAGAAAGTAGTGACAGAAATATAAATAGTTATTTGTTAATCCATTTTTTTCATGTTGTCCTGAATATTGCCTTAAAACCATCTTGTCTTTTCCATGTTCAATAACTATAATCATGAAAGCTATTATTTCTACTACTACTACCACTATTATTAATAACTCAATATGTGTAAAGATTTTTAGATATATGAAGTTTTTATTACTGAGTATAATCTTAACTCATAAATACCAGTATTATACTCTTTTTAATCATAAAAAAATGTACAAGAGATTAAAAATCTTTTGCAAAATTATGAAGCTTCTAAGTGATATAGATGGAATTTATACTCAGACCATCTGACTCTAGAACTTACTCTTCTAAAAAATTAATCTAATAATCACTTACTTTCCTCTGCCTTGATATAAATCAAAATGAAAGAGGGTATGAATGAATCACTGACTTAATGAATTAATGGATCAACGAATAAAGACCTAAATAAATAAATTTTAAAAGGAAACAGAAGGCCCCACAATGAGAGGGGACCCAGAGACCACAGCGCATATGGAAGGAGTTATCTTGTCTGTCGTGGGAAACACTCCTCCTTTTTTGGGGATGTGAACCATCTACCATCATCATTTTGTTGGATGTCTAGGGCAAGTTTGAAGAACTGGATAGTAGTAGTTGTCATCTGTACCAAGTATACCACACTTATCTAGGATGTCTTTAATATGGGTAACTGTTTGTTGGTGTGGGGAGGGGATTATACAGGAGCTCCCTTTACTTTTTGTGTATTTTTTTTTATATAAATCTAAAATTTCCCTAAAAACAAAGTTTGAAAATTGAATAAACAAATAACTAAATAAATGAAGAAGTGTTACATGGGAGTTCTTTCTTCACTGGAAAATTTTTCATTAAAACAATAATAAAGAAAAGGAGTTTGCATAATGACTAAAGAATAAAAAAAATTTGTGACTTCTAAGAACAAATATTCAATATCAAATACATTAATATGAATTGACTTTTTGGACCTATTTATTTACTATGACATCATAAATAAGCCAAATCCCTCTGGTGTACAATGTTATTGCACCAAGTTCCCTCTTCATGCATTCATTAGAATATTAATTTGGCATTTATTCTGTATATGTAATTGTACATCTATTCCATATTAGAAACCTCAGTGCAAGTTGGTATCCAGTCTTTATTTTTCTTTTTCCATTATTGTTTTTCAGTCACCAATCATATATCAGTTAATTTCTATATGCACAAGAAATCACTGAAGTTTTCTGAATGAGGCAGAAGAAAGAACTCAGAGTCCCAGTTGTCACATAGCACCAGCTGGCACATCTTAACCTCCATTTAGGCCTAACAACTCTTTCCAAGTTAAGAAACTTAGTTTTACAATTTTACAAGTAGACAAAAGATACTTTATATGTCTCTCAACACTATTTTCAATTTCTAACAAGCATTTAATTAAATGTGAGTTTTGATTTTTCTACAATAATTTTAAAACTGTATTTTGAGGTATTTTTGGATTTTGAAGGTACAAATATTAAGACAAAAACAAATATCACTCTCCTTTCATTTTTATTGTTTCCTCTGAAATTAAAGAAATAAAAGGGAAAAAAAAACAATATTTTGTTAGAAAGTGTCCCCAAGACATAATCAAAACTAGATGTGATATTTTTTTTTAAAAAAGAAAATCATCTATAAATATGTCTTTATGAATTAAAGTTGTCAATATCATTTCACATATGTAGTAAGCAATGACAAATTTTGTGATGATTTGTAAGGAAAATGCACCCTTACAATATGAATGTAATTATGTGGGGGACTCAGGTCCCCAAAATTCCTCAGAACATATGGGTCTGCATGACCTAGATGTAACTTAAAGTTTAATAATCCTCCCCAGAATGGAAAGAATGCATAGATGGTATCATAAACTATAATCTCCCCAAAGCTTTTAATATCGTTTGTAAACATCCTTCCAAGGAGCAAAGTGAAAATTTCTACACACCCATGTGTAACCTTCATGTGACCCTACCAGGAACTCTCTTCTCCTACCCTATGGAGTGTCCTTTATCTGAACCCACTTACATGTCACCTCACATTTTCTCATCTCTTTGTGGAGGGCAAACTTAGTATATTCTTTGACTGGCCACCATCAAAGATACTTCCCTGTTTGCAAGTCCCAGTGAAGCTTAGGCCTGACTAAATTCCAGGTATGTTCTTTGATCTTATGGACTCACAATCTCCTGCCCTTCAAGAGATGGGTTGTAACATTTGGTGAGCCTTGAGTTAGGAGACTGAAGGACTACTGTCAGTAGTGGTCATGAGCTCAGACAAAGGAGAATCCATAGGGGAAATCCAGGGTGGGCTTTAATATCCAAGTTGGGAGGGGAGGCTGCCTTCTTAGGCAGGTGGGGACCATTGAGAGAATATGGTGTCACATACTCCATTGACTGTTGTGGAACTCCACATGAGAACAGGGATGCCCCCAAAACACTGATGGGAGTAGCAGTTAACTAAGATAGTGAAAACAATCAGGCAGCAACTCTGCAAACACCCCTGCTGCCTCCCTTCATTGTGTATCATATTTTTGAGGAGGTAATGTGTGCAAGGGGGCAATTCAAAGCCAATAAAAGTCAACTCCCCTTCCACTTGTCTTGGGCATACCAAATGGTATATGCAATATACTTTCTGGGTCCATGTCCTAGATAGTTTTATATTGGGGTGGAGTTTGGGCTTTGAAAGTCAAAATATTTTTGTTCCAGTAATTTTGGTGTGTGGAGAGTTGACCAAGTACAACTGATTCCTTAATATAAGGGCTAGTGTAAATTTAGTCCATAACCATGACATAGATAGACACTGAATTCTGTTATTTACTCTCACTATGAAATTGTCTTCCTTAAAAGGAATTATCCAGGTAAATATAAAATAACAAATAAAACTTACTACATTTTTTTGAGATTTCAATTGATAAAAAAATAAATGAAAATTAGTGGATAACAGTGAAAATAGAACTTTATTTAATATCAAAAAATCCGTTCATAACTCTACATGTACAAGTTAATGATTTTTTGTGGTGTGAAAATCAACAATTCATGATTAGTTAGGTCCAGGCTGTATCTATGACAATATAACTCCAAAAACATATAGAGTAGTATAATCCAGTCTGATGATAAATTATATTTCCTACATGATAATTTAAATTGTCCAATTTATAAATTCACAGAAAGACTTGAGTGAAAACTAAATAGTAAGAATTGATCCGTTTTGTTTTCATGGAGTCTTGAATATTGCTTTAAAAACATCTTGTACTTTCCAGGTTCAGTAAATAAAACAATGAATGATATTATTACTACTACTATTAATGACACAATATGTGTCAAGATTTTTAGATGTATGAACTTTTTATTCCTGATTATGCCCCTGTCATAAATACCACTATTATACTTTAAAAAAAAATATGCCCAAGCGTTTAAAAATCTTTTGCAAATTCTTGAAGCTTCTAAGTAACAGAGTTGGCATTTAAATCAAACTATCTGAATCTAGAATCTACTTTTCTTTAAAAAATAATGTAATAATCACATTTCTCTGCCTTGGGATAGGCCAAAATGAATGAGGGAATGAATGAATAAATAAATAAATGAATAAATCTTTAAAGGAAAGAGAGAACCCCATGATGAGAGGGGAACCAGATACCACAGAGCAGATGGAAGTAATTATCCTGTCTGCAGCTACAAACACTCCCCATATTTTAGGACCAGAGCTATCCATTATCATCAGTATTTTCATTGTCTAGGGTAAGTTCAAAGAACTGGATAGTAGGAGTAGCCACCTATACCAAATATTTCAAACTAGTCTAAGTGGTCAACAATAAGGATAACTGTGTATGGGTGTAAGGGAGGGGGATTATATGCAAATTTAATATATTTTTTGTGTATTTTTTCTGTGATGTTCCAAACTCTTAGCACGCCCAAAGAAACGTTGCATTACATGGTCTTTGTCTATGTACCTTGTAGACTTGACTGGGTTTTTTGCACCAGAATCTCCTAGTCAATATCTATCAATCCTGACAGAATAATGGGTTTGCTCACCCCAGAGTGTAATGTGCTCTCTGCTCCCTGAACTGAACTTGCTGGGGTCTCCTTGACCTCTCTATTCCATTCATTACCATTGATCTCAATTCCATTAGCACTTCTTCAGGAAATCTATGACCTCTTATATAGGCCAAATTCCTCTAGTGTATATTATTATTGAACCAAGTTCCCATTTCATGGCACTCATTAAAATATTAATTTGGTATTTGTTCTGTACATGTAATTAAACACCTGTTGCATAGCAGCAACCTCAATGCAAGTTGGGATCCATTCTCTTTTTTTCTTATTCCATTATTGTTTTTAAAGCACCAATCACATATTAGTTGATTTTTATATGCACAAAAAAAATCACTGAACTTATCTTAATGAGGCAGATGAAAGAAATCCCAGTCCCAGTCGTCGTATAGCATAAGCCTGCCCATCTTAACCTCCATTTAACCATAACAACTAAATCCATGATGAGAAAATGTACATTTACCATTTTACAAGTAGACCGAAGTTATTTTAGTTGCCTCTCAACACTATTTTAAAACATTAATGAGCATTTCCTTAACTGTGAGTTTTGAATTTTCTATAATAATTTTAAAACTAAACTTTGGGATATTATTGGTTTTGAAGGTTCAAATACTGTCTAAGAAAAAAGTAAATATCACTCACCATTCTTTTTCATCCTTTCCTCTGAATAAAGAAAATTGAAAAACAAAATTATGTTAGAAAGTGACCCATAAGCTACCTGCATATAATCCAGACCAGGTGATATATATTTTTATAAATGCCAGAAACTCAGCTCTAAATACCTCTTTAAAAAATGAAACTTGTCAATATCATTTCATATACATACTAAGCAATGTCCAATTTCATGATGAATTATAAGAAAAATTCTCTCTTACAATATGAATGTAATAGTGTGGGTGACTGTGGTCCCCCTAAGTCCTCAGCACAAAAGTGCCTGCATGACCTAGAGATAAGTTAAAGTTTAATAATCCTCCTCAGAAGGGAAAGAATGGATTGATGGTATCATAAGCTGTAATCCTCCCAAAGCTGTTAATGTCCTTTGTAAACATCCTTCCTGGGACTGTAGTAAAAACATCTCCACAACCCATGTGTAAGCTTCATGTGACCCTAACAGGAACTCTGTTGTCTTTACCCTATGAAATGTCCTTGTTCTGAGACCACATATAAATAACCTCTCATTTTCTCATCCCTTTTTGGAGTGCTAATTTCAATTATTCTTTGGCTTCCCATTGTCAAAGTTTCTTACCTGTCAGCAAGTCTTAATAAAGCTTATGTCTGACTAAATGCTAGGAGTGTTCTTGGTCTCATTGATTCACCATCTCATGCCCTTCAGGAGTTGGGTTGTAACACTTGGTGAACCATGATCCAGGAGATAGAATGACCAGAAGCAGTTGTAGGCATGTTCTAGGGCAAAGGAGAATCCATAGGGGAAATCCTTTGTTGGCTTGTAATGTCCATGAGGGGATGGGTGGCTGCCCTGTTGGGCAGGTAGGGACCACTGAGAATATGGAGTCACCTTCTGGCTTGACATTTCTGGTACTCCACATGATTATGGAGATGCCCCCAAAACCCTGATGTTAGTAGCAGTTCGCTAAGATAAGGAAAACAATCTGTAAGGAACTCTGCAAACTTTCTGCTGACTGCCTTCATGGTGAATCACATGTTAGGAGTGGTAGTGTGAGTAATGCATCAGTTTTCCAGTGTCATTTCAGAGACAATGAAGAGAGGCTTCCACTTCCCCAAATATTGGGGAAAAAATTGTATGTGTACTTTGGTTTCTGTCTCCATGCGCTGGTCAGTTTATTTTGGGCTGGAGTGTGGATTTTGAAGGTCAAACTATTTTTGTTCCAGTAACATTTGTGTTTGGAGAAAGGACCAAGTGAAACAGATGCATCAGGATAGTGGAAATTTAGTTCATAACCATGTACTGGACAGAAGCTGAATTGAGTTATGTATTTTTCTATATGGAATTGTCTTCCTTAAAGGGAATTACCAAGTAAATATAAAATACTAAATTAAAACTTAGCACATTTCTTTGAGAGTTAAGGTGATTAAAAAAATTAAAATTAGTGGATAATAGTGAAAATAGAACTGTAAGTAATATAAAAAAATCTTTTTATAGCTATACATGAACAAGTTAATGGTTTTTGGTATTATGACAATAAACATTTTATGATTAGTTAGGACCAGGCTGTATCTAGGTCAAAATAACTATAAAAAACACGTGGAGTAGAATAATTCAGTCTGATGATAAATTATATTTTTTCATGATGATTTAATTTGTCCAATTTATAAATTCACAGAGAGACCTGAGGGAAAGATAAAGAAGCATAGTTGATCTATTTTGTTTTCATAATGTCCTGTATTTTGCCTTAAGACCATCATGTCTTTTCTAGGTTCAATAACTAAAACCATTAAAGTTTTATTACTACTACTGCCACTAGCATTAACAATCCAATATGTGTCAAAATTTTTTATATATGAACTCATTAATAATGAGTATAACTGTGTATCATAAAAACCATTATTATTGTCTTTTTAAAAATAAAAAAAAATGTCTTAGGAGGTTAAAACTCTTTTGGAAAATCTTGAAGCTTCTAAGTGATAGAGCTGGAATTTAAACCCAGAGCATCTGACTCGAGAGCCTAGTCTTCTAAAATATTAATCTAATAATCACTTACTCTTCACTGCCTTGAGGTAAACCAAAATGAATGAGAGAATGAAGGAGTGAATGAATAAACGAATGAAAGGATGAACAAATAAAGACATAAATAAATAAATACATAATAAATAAATAAATAAATAGGGAGCTGTCCATCATAATCATTTTGTTGATGTCTAGGGCAGGCTACAAGAACTGGCATTAGGTGTTGTCATGTGTTTACCAAATATGCCACACTAATCTAGGAGGTCAAAATTAAGTTTAAAAGTGTGTGAGTGTAAGCGAAGGGGGTTATATGGGAATTACCTACACTTTTGCCGTATTTATTCTTAAATATAAATCTTAAATTTATCCAAAAATAAAGCTTAAAAATTAAATAAATAAATAATATATAAGTTTTACATGGGAATTCTTTCTTCACTGGAAAAAAATTAATTAAATAGATAACAGACTATGGGATTTGTATTACGATTAAAAATAAAAATAATTTGTGTCATTGAAAACAATTCTTGAATATAATATAAGTTAATATTAATTGATTTTTGGACATTATTTATATGAGTGTATCTAACAAAGGAATTCCATTTCACTTTTCTATCTGCAAACTTTTAGCTGTAATCATCTAATCTATTCTATATACTCAACAAAAATTACATTTAAAATTTGAAATCTATTCATGATGCTCCCTTTTCTGCAATGTTTAAAGCTCTTAAAATGCCCAAAGAAATGTTGCATCTCCTGGTATATGCCTACGTAACTTCTAGTTTGATTGTGTTTTCTGCACCAGAATTCCAAGATCAATATAAGTCAATCCTGAAGGAGTCATATGTTTGCTCAGCCCAGAGTGCAATGTGCCTCTTCTCCCTGCACTGCACTTGCTGGGCTCTCATTGACCTATTTATTCCATTCAATACTGATGGTCTCAACTCCATTAGCACTTCTTCAGGATATCTATGAACTTATATATAAGCCAAAGCCCTCTAGTGTATATTCTTACTCCACCAAGTTCCCTCTTCATGGCACTCATTTGAATATAAATTTGGCATTCATTCTGTACATGGAATTGTACATCTATTTCATAATAGAAACCCCCATGCAAATTAGAAACCAGTGTCTTTTATTTTCTTTTTCCATTATTGTTTTTCAATCTCCAATCACATATTAATTGATTTCTATATTCAAAAGAAATCACTGGACTTATCTGAATGAGGCAAATGAAAGAATTCAGAGTCCCAATCCTCTCATAGCACAGGCTGTCACATCTTAACCTCCATTTTGGCCTAACAACTATCTCCACGATGAGAAAATTGCCTTTACAATTTTACAAGTAGACAAAATATATTTTAGTTGCCTTTTAACAATATTTTATAACATCAATATGCATTTCATTAACTGTGAGTTTTGATTTTGTGATAATAATTTTAAAGCTCAATATTGGGATATTATTGGATTTTGCACATGCAAATACTGTCAAAGACAAAATAAATATTACTCACCATTCTTTCTTAAGATATGCTCTGAATATAGAGAAATAAAAAATTAAAACAAAATTATGTTAGAAAATGTCCACATACGTTACCTGCAGATAATCAAGACCAAATGTTTCACATTTTCATAAAAATAAGAAAATCAGCTATAAACATCTCTTTAAAAATAAAAGTTGTCAATATCATTTCAAATACTTACTAAACAATGACCAATGACACTATGAATTTGAAGAGTAGATCCTGCTTAAAATATGAATGTAATAATATGGGGACCTAGGTCCCCTAAGTCCTCAGCACATAGCTGCTTGCATGACCTAAACATAAGTTAATGTTTAATAGCCTCCTGAGAAGGGAAAGAATGGATTGATGGTATCATAAACTATAACCTTTCCAAAGTGTTAATGCCTTTGTAAACATCTTTCCTAGGAGCACAGCAAAAACATCTCCACACCCCAGGTGTAATATTCATGTGACACTAACAGGATCTCTGTTCTCCTAACCTATGGAATGTCCTTGTTCTGAAACCACTTATAAATCACCTCTTATTTTCTCATCCCTTTGTGAAGCACTAACTTCACTTATTCTTTGGCCTAAAACCGTCAAAATTTCTTCCCTGTCCACAAGTACCTACAAAGATTATGCCAGACTAAATGCCCAGTGGGTTCCTCCATCTCATTGCCTCATAATCTCATGCCTCTCATGAGTTTTGTCATCATACCTGGTGAATAATGAGCAAGGAGAAAGAGGGACCATGGGGAGCTGTGGGCATGTTATCGGGAAAAGGAGAATCCATAGGGGAAATGTTCGGTTTCCTTTTAATGCCCAAGTGAAGAGGGGTTGCTGCCCCTTTGTGCATGTGGGCACCCCCAAGAGAATATGGAGTCAGCTACTTGCTTGAGCACTGTGGAACTAAAAACCCTGATGGGAGCAGCAGTTAACTAAGATAGGAAAACAATCCGGAAGCAACTCTGGAAATCCACTGCTGAGTTCCATCATTGTGCATCACATTTTAGGAGTGCTGGTTTGTTCTGTGAGGCAGTTCTCCAGTGTCATTTCAGAGCTAAAAAAGGGAGAATATCCCTTTAACATGTATTGGGAAAACAAAATGATATGTGCACTTTGATTTCTGTCTCCATGCCTTCGTCAGTTTTATTTTGCGTTGAAGTGTGGAATTTGAAGTTCAAAATATTTTTGTTTCAGTAACATTGGTGTGTGGAGAGTGGACCAAGTAAAACTGATTCATCAGGGTAGTTCAAATTTGATCCATGACCAGGTCCTGGACCGAGGATAAATTGTGTTATTTATTTACTCTATGGAAGTGTTTTCCTTAAAGGGAATTAAGGGTAAATATAAAGTACTAAATCAAAACTTAGCAGAGTTCTTTGATAGTTCTGCTGATAAAAAAAATGAAAATTAATGATTAATGATGAAAATAGCAATGTAATATGAAAAAATCCTTTCATAGCTCTAAATGAACAAGTAAATGATTTTGTTGTTATGACAATCAACATTTTATGGTTATTTAGGACCAAGCTGTATCTAGGTCAATGTAAGTATAAAAAAACTTGTGGAGAAGAATAAATCAGTCTGATGATGAATTATATTTCCTTCATAATAATTTAATTTGTCCAGTTTATAAGTTCACAGAAGGATCCAAGTGAACACTAAAGAGGAATAATAGATTTATTTTGTTTTCATAGTGTCCTGAATATTGCCTTAAAATCATCTTGTCATTTCCAGGTTCAATAACTAAAACCATTAAAACCATTATTACTACTACTTCTACCACTAGTACTAATAACCCAATATATGTCAAGATTTATATAGATATGAACTTTTTTATAATGAGCAAAACTGTATATCATGAATACCATTGTTAATGTCTTTTTAAAAATTAAAAAAAAAACAAACACATGCCTTTGGAGCTGTATTAGTTAGGGTTCTCTCGGGAAACAGAATCAACAGGAGATATCCATCAATGATATGAGATTTTAAAAGAGTCTCTCACGCAACCGTGGGGATGCACAAGTCCAGGCTCCACAGGCAGGCTGCAAACCAGTGGCTCTGATGAAAGTCCAACGAAGGGTCGTTGATGAGTTTCTGGGAGAAGTTGCCTGTCCAACGAAGAGCTGGGAGATTCTCTCTGAATGTTGAAATCACTTCCCCTTTTAAGCCATTCAACTGATTGGATAAAAGCACCAGCCATTGATGATGTAATCTCCCTGATTGATGCAGATGCAATCAGCCATCCACGCAGTAAACTCACTGGTGATTGAAGTCCATAAATGCTCTTGTATTACAATTAGCCCAGGGCTTGTTGGAACAAACACCTG
>JAQZBX010014924.1:0-38101 GCA_029593785.1 Cabassous unicinctus
TCTCTGCCAATCTAGACACAATCACACTTTTAAAAAGCAGATTCCTGTAATTTGCTTTCCTATAAAATGTCACCAATGCATTAAATACTTTGAAAACAGTTTTTGTAAATCAATCTGCTCTTATCAGATTTATTTAAATGATAGCATTAGAATTCCATGCCGAGATTTAATTTGTTTTTAAAAGAACTCCCTACATGCAGAACATTTCCAAGGCCTGAGAGGCTAGTTCCCAATTATTTTCATGCCATCAGTGCCAAATGTATTTAATGATTTACTTTGCTGCCAGGTGTGGGTTCTCTGAAGACCTCCCCATTCAGTGGTTCATGTTTTACCTCAGGCTATTTTACAGGGAAAAAAGGGAAAAAATGCCAAACCACAGCCAAATGAAAAGTAAAAGGTCTTATTTTGTTCATGTCAAAGGCCTCATAAACTTGATCAACATAGTGATTGGCCTGTTGATTTAGACCTTGCAGACCAAGAGTGCCTTAAATTCATGCAGTTGTTTGCAGACTGAGTGTGTATCCCATCATAAATTTTCTGTACCACCCCTCAATCTCTTTAGCAGGAATTGTTGGTGTGAAGATAATTTTGTTTTGAGCACACCAATGTAGATTTTTCAATCGGCAATTTCCATTTCATAACTAAGAGTTGAATGATAGATGTTTAATAAGGTCATAGCTAGGGAAAAAGTTAGAGTTCACCTATTTGTAAGTATTACTTGAAACCAGTAGAGTTGGTGAAATTTCTTATACAGCGTAAAAGAAAGAAAATGAAATAGAGAAGACTTGGCCCTGGGGAATATTCAGTTAGGAAATATAAGGCATATTCATTAGAATCTTCAAAAAGAATTATCTGGAAAATTCCTCTTCAGTCTCTTTCTAAATATTGGCCAGACGTATGCTCAGAAACATTGACTCCCTACCACCCTCAACATTTATTAATAACTAATTTTTAGATTTAAGGAAGAATGGAGACTGACAGTGGCAAGGGAAGATAATGAACATTTTCAATAAGGCAAAAAATCCCCCGTAGAAGGGAAACCTTGGATAGATCCAGAATATAAGGACATGCAATCCAGAAACTTTCTTCATTTACATTATGCTTTTAAAAATTTTATATAATATTGCAAATTTCCAGTGGTTAAAACAGCATGGTACTGGTATCACGATAGACATATTGATCAATGGAATCAAATTGAGAGTTCAGAAACAGACTCTCCTATCTAGGGTCAATTGATTTTTGACAAGGCTGCCAAGTCCACCCAACTGGGGCAGAACAGTCTCTTCAACAAATAGTGCTGGGAGAACTGGATATCTATATCTAAAAAAGTGAGAGAGAACCCCTATCTCACACTTTATACAAAAATTAACTTGGAATGGATTAAAGATCTAAATATAATAGCCAAGACCATAAATCTCTTTTTAAAAATGTAAGGAAAAATCTTCAAGATCTTGTGGTAGGCGGTGATTTCTGAGACCTTAAACCCAAAGCAAGAGCAATGAAAGGAAAAATAAATAAATGTGATCTTAAAGTTGAATAATTTTGTGCTTCAAAGGACTTTGTCAACAAGGTGAAAAGGCAGACCACTCAAGGGGAGAAAATATTTGAAAACCACGTATCTTATAAAGAGATCCTACAACTCAAAAATAAAGAGACAAAAAACCCAATTTAAAAAATAGGCAAAAGACGTGAATAGACATTTTTCCAAAGATGAACTAAAAATGCCCAAAAAGCACATGAAAAGATGTTCAACATCACTAGCTCTTAGGGAATTGTAAATCAAAATCACAATGGAGTACCATTTCATACTTACTAGAATGTCCACCACTTTAAAAAATAAATAAAATGAGAAAATTTCAAGTGCTGGGGAGGATATGGAGAAATAGGAACACTTTAGGTGGGAATGTAGAATGGTATAGCTGCTGTGGAAGACAGTTTGGCAGTTCCTCAGGGAGCTAACTGTAGATCTGTCATGTGATCTGGCAACTAGGTATATATCCCACTATTAGGTATACACTCAGAAGAACTGAAATCAGGGACACAAACAGACATTTGTACATTGATATTCATCATGGCATTATTCACAATTGCCAAAAGATGTAAACAACCTGAGTATCCAACAACAGATCAATGGATAGACAAAATATTCATATGATGGAATATTATTCAGCTATAAGAAGAAATGAAGTCATGAAGCATATGACAACAG
This sequence comes from Cabassous unicinctus, assembly GCA_029593785.1. Lineage (NCBI taxonomy): Eukaryota > Metazoa > Chordata > Mammalia > Cingulata > Chlamyphoridae > Cabassous > Cabassous unicinctus. The sequence goes on from JAQZBX010014924.1 coordinate 2,210, forward strand.
TCCTTCACAGTGGCTGTACCATTCTACATTCCCACCAACAGTGAATGAGGGTTCCTATCTCTCCACATCCTCTCCAACATTTACAGTTTTCTGACTTTTTAATAGCGGCCCATCTAATAGGTGCGAAATTATATCTTACTATAGTTTTGATTTCAATTTCCCTATTTGCTAGTGATATTGAACATATTTTCATGTGTTTCTTAGCCATTTGTATTTCTTCTTTGGACAGTTGTCTTTTCAAGTCTTTTGCCCATTTTTAATTTTTTAAAAAAATTTTTATGTCTTTTTAAAGATACTTAGATTACACAAATGTCACATAAAAAACATTTATATGTTTTTCCCATATGCCCTGCTCCCCACACCACCTTCCCACATTAACAACATCCTTCGTTAGTGAGGTACATTCATTGCAATTGCTGAACACATTTTGAAGCATTGCCACTAAGTGTGGATTAAAGTTTACATCTTCTGCCCATTTTTTAATTGGATACTTTGTCTTTTTATTGTTGAATTGTATCATCTCTATGTATCATGGATATTAAACCCTTATCGGATATGTGATTGCCAATTATTTTCTCCCATTGAGTTGGCTGCCTTTTCAAGTGTTGACAAAGTCCTTTGAGGTACAAAAGTGTTTAATTTTGAGGTCCCATTTATCTATTTTTTCTTTTGTTGCTCATGCTTTGGGTGTAAGGTTTAAGAAACTACTACCTACCACAAGATCTTGAAGATGTTTTCCTACATTTTCTTCTAGGAGTTTTATGGTCGTCGCTTTTATATTTAGGTCTTGATCCATTTTGAGTTAATTTTTGTATATAGTGTGACATAGGGGTCCTCCTTCTTTTGGATATGGCTATGCAGTTCTCACAGTACCAGTTGTTGAATAGACTGTTTTGGCCCAGCTGGGTAGGCTTGACAGTCTTGTCAAAAATCACTTGATGGTAGATGTGAGGGTCTATTTCTGAATTGTCAGTTGGGTTCCATTGGTCAATCTGTCTGTCTTCATGCCATCTCCATGCTGTTTTTTCCATTGTAGCTAAGTAATATGCTTTAAAGTCAGGAAGTGAGAGTTCCCCAACTTCGTTCTTCTTTTTTTAAGACATTTTTGGCTATTTGAGACCCCTTACCCTTCCAAATAAATTTTGATTATTGGCTTTTTCATTTCTGCAAAAAGTATTTTTATTGGAATTGCATTGAATCTGTAATCAGCTTGGGTGGAATTGACATTGTAATGATATTTAGTCTTCCAAACCATGAACACGGAATGTCCTTCCTTTTACTTAAGTCTTATTCAGTTTCTCTTAGCAATATTTTGTGGTTTTCTTAATACAGGTCCTTTATATCCTTGGTTAAGTTTATTCCTAAATATTTGATGTTTTAAGTCACTATTATAATTTTTTTCTGATTTCCTCCTCAGATTGCACTTAAGTAGTGTATAAAAACGCTATTGATTTTTGCATATTAATCTTATATCCCACCACTTTGCTGAACTCATCTATTAGTTCTAGTAGCTTTGTTGTGGATTTTTAGGATTTTCTAAATATAGGATCATGTATCAGCAAAAATGAAAATTTTATTTTTTTCTTTCCTATTTGGTGGACTTATTTCTTTATCAAGCCTAATTGCTCTAGCTAGATCTACTAACACAATATTGAATAATCATGGTGAGAGTGGGCATCCTTTCTTGTTCCTGATTTCATTGAGAAAGCTTTCAGTCTTTCACCATTGAGTATAATGCTAGCTGTAGGTTTTCACAAATGCAATTTCCCATAGAGAGAAATCTTCCTTCTCTTCCTATCTTTTGGAGTGTTTTTTTTTTTTTTAAATCAAGAAATGGTACTATGTTTCGTCAACTTTTTCTGCATCAATCAAGAGGATCATGTGATTTTTCTTCTTCAATTTATTAATGTGGTTTAATATACTAATTGATTTTCTTGTGCTGAACCATCCTTGCACACCTGGGATAAAACCACTTGATCATGGTGTATAATTCTTTTAATGTTTTATGTCATTAAAATGTTTTATGTGGTTTTGGATTGGGTTTGCAAGTATTTTTTTGAGGATTTTTGCATCCATATTCGTTAGAGATATTGGACTATAATTTTCTTTTTTTTGTTGTATCTTTACCTGATGTTGGTATTAGAGAGATGTAAGCTTCACAGAATGATTTTGGTAACATTTTTTCCTGTTTAATATTTTGGAACAGCTTGAGCAAGATTGGTATTAGATTTTCTGAATGATTGGCAGAATTTACCTGTGAAGGCATATTGTCTGGACTGTTCATCTTTGGGAAGTTTTTGATGACTGTTTCAATCTCTTCCCTTGTCATTGGTTTGTTGAGGTCTTTTATTTCTTCCTGCATTAGTGTAGGTGGTTCATGTGTTTCTAGGAATTTGTCCATCTTGTCTATATTGTCTAGTTTTGGCATAAAGTTGTTTATAGTATGATCTCTTATGATCTCTCTTGTTTCTGCAGGCACAGTGGTAAACTCTCCCTTCTCATTTCTGATTTTATTTATTTGCATCTTCTATCTTTTTTATTTGTCAATCTAGCTAAGAGTGTCGATTTTGTTGATCTTCTCAAAGAAACGACTTCTGTTTTTTTAATTCTCTCTACTGTTTTTATTGTTCTCAATTTCATTTATTTCTGCATGGATTTTTACTACTTCTTTCCTTTGGCGTGGTTTGGATTAGTTTGCTGTTCTTTTCCTAGTTCCTCCAGTGTGCAGTTAGGTTTTCAATTAGCTATTTATTCTTTTCTAATATAAACATTGAGGGCTATACATTTCCCTCTCAGCATTGCCTTTGGGGTGTCCCATAGGTTTTGATATGTTGTGTTCTCATTTTCATTCGTCTCAAGATATTTTCTGAATTCTCTTGCAATTTCTTCATTGATCCATTGATTATTTAAGAGAGTGGTTTTTAATCTCCATATATTTATGATTTTTCGTTTTTCTGTCCAGTATTGATTTCTAGCTTCATTCCATTATTATCAGAGAAAGTGTTATATATAATTTCAGTCTTTTTAAATTTATTGCGACTTGTCTTGTGACCCAACATACGGTCTATCTTGGAGAAGGATCCATGGGCACTTGAAAAAAAAAAGTATAACCTGCTGTTTTGGGGTGCAATGTTCTAAAGATGACTATTAGGTCTAGCACATTTATCATATTAGTCAAACTCTCTATTATCCTCTGTCCAGAGGTTCTATTTAATACTGAAAGTGGAGTATTGAAGTCTCCAATTTTTATTGTAGAGACATCTATTTCTCCCTTCGGCTTTGCCAGTGTGTGCCTTACGTATCTTGGGATTCTCAGGTTAGGAGTATGTGGCAGTTTGGCATTATTTATGAATTCTAAAAATAGATATTGGATTGTGATTGTAAACTGATCTGTTCCTCTGGGGGTATTAGATTGTATTACATTCAGAGGTTTCACTTTTACTCTATTAAATCAAAATTAGGGATTTCATTTGACCACATCATTAGGGTGACTCAGTTTGAGTCCCCGCCCTCCCCCTTTGTGGCCTATATAAACGGATGCTCAATCAAAGACAGGGAAGTAAATACATGGAGAAGGAGAGAACAGAGAGTTTAGTTTTGGATGCTGGAGCCCCGGGAAAAGAGCCTGATAGTTTGCAGCTGAAGAGACCGGAGCCCTGAACAGCTGAGAAAGCCTGGAAAGAAACGTGCCCCGGGGGAGAACAATGTGCCTTATGGTAGCCTACAGCTGAGATCAGAAGAAGCTGGAACCTTGGAACCTTAGGAGGAAGAGGAAGGCTGAATCCTCGCAGAGACCAGCAGCCATCTTCCTCCAATACATGGCAACAGACTTTGGTGAGAGAAGTAACCTACTTTTTACGGCCTTGTCACTGTAAGCTTCTACCCCAAATAACTACCTTTTCTAAAAGCCAAAAGATTTCTGGTATTTTGTATCAGCACCCCTTTGGCTTACTAATACAGTGCATAAATATTTACTATAGTTATTCCTTCTTGGTGAATTGCTCCTTTAATTAAAATATAATGACTTTTTCTTCTCTTATAACAGCTTTGCATTTAAAATCTATTTTGTTCAATATTAGTATCGCTCTTTTTTGATTACTATTTGCATGAATGTCTTTTCCAACCCTCCTTTTGAACCTGGTTGTGTCCTTACATCTGAAGTGAATCTCTGGTAGACAACATAGATGGCTCATATTTTGTTTTATCCATTCTATCAGTCTATGTCTTTTGATTGGGGAGTTCAAGCCATTAAGATTCAATGTTATTACTGTAAAGGCATTACTTACTTCATCCATTTTGTCCTTTGGCTTTCTGTTGTTGTAGTGTACTATTGTCTGTCTTTTTATCCTTTAATTTAGTCTTTCTCATAATCTTTATTTCTAAACTCCTCTCCAAGCCCTTGTTTTTTCCTTTCAAGCTTCAGCACTCCCTTTAGGATCTCTTGTAATTCTGATCTTTTGGTAACATTCTATTAGTTTTTGTTTGTCTATAAGACTTTGAACTCACTCTCATTTTTGAAGGACATCGTTGACAGATACAGAATTCTTGTCTGGCAGTTTTTTTCTTTCAAAACCTTAAATACATCATATCAGTTTCTTCTCTCCTCCATGCTTTCTGATTAGAGGTCAGCAGTTAATCTTACTGAGGTTCCCTTGTATGTGATACTTTGCTTTTCTCTTGCTGCTTTCAGAATGCTCTCTTTATCTCTGATATTTGTCATTCTGAATAGATGTCTTGGAGTAGGTCTATTCAGATTTATTCTGTTTGGCTTGCATTGTGTTTCTTGGTTATTGATATTTATGTCTTTCATAAGGGTTGTGAAGTTTTTGGTCATTATTTCCTCAAATATTCTTTCTGCCCTTTTCCCATTCTCTTCTCCTTCTGGGACACTTTTAATGTCTATGTTTGTGCATTTCACATTGTCATTCAATTCCCTGAGACTGTTTCATTTTTTCCATTCTCTTCTCTTTTTTCCTGTCTTTTCTAGTTCAGATATTCTGTCTTCGAAATCACTAATTCTGTTTTCGAGTAATTCAAATCTGCTCTTATGTACCTCTAATGTATTTTTAATCTCATCCATCATGTCTCTCATTCCCATATGTTCTGTTACTTTTCTGTGTAGACAACAATTTTCAAATTGTTCTTTATGTTCAGCCAGTGTCTTCTTAATATCTGTTATCCCTTTGTTCACATTTTCTTTGAATTCTTTGCGTTGATTTAGATTTGTGTGAATATCCTTGATTGTCTTAAATTCTGTATCTCTTTAGGATATTTGGTTTGTTACTTTGGCTGGGCCATCTCTTCCTATTTCCTAGTATGGCTTGTAATTTTTGCTGATGTCTAGGCATATAAATATGTTAGTGAATTTACTCTGATGGCAAATTTCTCTCTTTTGCCTATTTTTATTTTTTCACAGCTCTCTTTGATATTTGCTTCAGCTTATTCTAAGTCTTTAAAATTGTGCAGTTTAAGTTACCAAAATCATGCCAGGGAGTTACTAACTGTATGCAGGTTTTCTCCCAGGAGTAGGGTACAGAGAAGACCAGAAGCTGTTTTTGTCCATGCAATTTCCAGACTGGTTAGCAGATTTTGCTCGTGTCTCATCGGCACACCTTTCCACAGAGGTGTTTCAAGCTTCATTTTCCTGTGTTTTAGTCTGGCCAGAGTCAAGATTCAAAGCAGGCTATGCTGGCTGAATTCACTGAAGAAAACTCCCCTGACTCCCCTTCCATTTTCCCTTGTAACAGCTGATAGGGAGGAAGATACCTGTTCCCCTCTCAGTGAGCTGCAGTGAGCCAGGTGTTTTACCCCAGCTTAATATCTTGGGGGTGGGGAAGGGGAGCCCTTTCCAGCCACCACAGGGGTTTGGTTACTCACATTTGTAGTTTCGGATTCTTTTTCTTTCTCTCACCCTTCTGGGAGTTATGAAGCACAGTCCTAGTCTGCTGACAGCCAAAGCAGGTCCCTTGGGCAGCTTTTGGCTCTTTCTCTGTTGTTTTTGTGAGAGAGTTGAGCCTTGCCTGCCTAATCCGATTTCATCTTCCCACAATCTATAATCAATTTTAACAAATGTTTCACACCAATGCAAGGTGTTGGTGGTAATGTTTTATATAGAAATCCTGTATTTTATGCATGATTGTTCTGTAAACCCACAACTTAACTAATAAAAAAAAATTAAAAATCTGCCTAATGATTACTCATTGATGCAGAAGAAACTTCAAAATTATTACAGAGAGTATGATGATTCTAATATTGGATACAATGTTGATATCCAGAAATCAGGAGTTTTGCTACATAAAACATTAACCAGTCATAAGATAATGGATAGGACAAAGAATAAATCTATTTACAACAGATATCAACAGGATTTTAGGATTTAAACAAGACAAAGAATAAATCTAACTAATTACAATAAATATGTCTTTCAAGATATATTTGAAGAAAACTTTAAAATGTTACTAAATGACACAAATGCAGATTTGAACATATGGAAATGCATATGTTGGTCATGGAGAGAAAGACAATATAAAAAAAGTTAATTCTCTCTGTATTAAACTATAATGTCACCACAGATCCAACCTAATACAAATAAAATTGGGTGGAAGGTGAATAGAAAAATAATTCTAAGTTTGAGTGATAAGTAATCATGCAAGGATAAACAGGAAAATTCTAAAAAATTAAATTATTATGTAGCACTATTGAACAACAAGGTCCAGCATGAGAAAAGATGGAACAATATATGAAACAAAATAGAGATTTTTTGAATTAGACCTAAATACTGATAAGAATTTAACATACAATAAAGGTGGCATTCAGATCAGTGGGGAAAATGTTGATTATTCAATTAATGATACTGGGCCAATGCCATGGTTATCTGGCAACACACTCACACACACAGCTGAGTTCCTAACTTATTCCTTACATGAAAATAAATTCTACATGGATTAAAAGTATAACAACATAATTATTAAAATTACTATAAGAAACAAGGAAAATTTGCTATTTTCTAAATATGACTAAATTTTCTAAATATGACTCTCTAAATATGACTACAAAACCCAGAAGCCATAAAAGAAACAAAATTAAATGAAATAAAATTCCATATGGCTCAAAACATAAAACAATGAAAATTATGAGAAAATATTTGCAATACATTTCATATAAAAGGGATAATCTCCCTAAGATGAAATAGTCCCTATAAATCAAGAAAAATACCTAGCATCAAAAAGAAAAATGGGCAAAGACAAAATTTAAAAATTCAAATGTTTTTTATGCATATGAAAAGATGCTTAGCCTCACTCATAAGGAATGTACATTAAAACTAAAGGATATACCACTTTTCACCTATTTGATCAGCAAAGATAAGGAACCTTGGGTAGGTGAGGGTGCGAGGGAACAAGCAGTCTTATATATTGCTGTGAGAGTATATATTAAAAAAAAAGATTTTATGGAGTGCTATTAGGCAGTACCTATTAACAATGAAATGTACACATCCTATGACTTGGCAATTCACCTGAAATTTAGTCTAAAGATATGATTGCATATGTGTGAATAAACATATTTACAAAAATATTCACTATTGTATGTGTTAACACATACAATAAGGTGGGGAAAACCAAATGCTGATTGATAAGGGGATGGTTAAATGAATTTTCTTATTTTCATGGAATGAGACAATAAGGAGCTAAAAATAATGAGGGAGCACTACATGTACTGATACTGAAATGGAATGATCTTCAAGGTATACTGAATTTTTAAAAAAGCAATGGTTTCTTTTGGATGCTATTACATCCATTTGTATGCCTATATATTGATTTATATGTTTTTATATACATTTGTCATTTTTAGATGGATTCATAAGTAACTGGCAAAAGCATGCAAGAACTCTTGGCTGGGGATGTGTGTGGGGGGTAGTAATTCAATGGTTAAAATACAAGAATGGGGTTGAAGACTTACTTTTCACCATATTCTATTTCACAGGTTCTGAATTTTGGGCTATGTACATGACCATAAAATTAAGATTACACAATTCTACAAGCAAATATTAAATGTTTTATTGTTTTTGTCAAAAGTTGCAGACATTTCGAAATAAACAAAACAAAACAAAACAATCACTTATCAAGAACAATGTAATAATTATTTTACCCTAAAAGCCACATTTATTTAAAACTAGAAACACTAATATTATTTGGAATAATAAAAAACAAATAGAACACACAATTCTTATATAGATATATGTATATACATTTTTCTTGGGAGATTTGTTCTTCTTTTATGATAACTCAGTAACATAATTATTGTGTGACCTGTATCTCAAAAAGTTTTTTCAGGATTTTTCTGCTTTATTCAGTATTGGTTGTAGTGAATAAAGGGCATGATATCTTTCAAGGTATTACTTTATCAGACCAAGTTTTAGGAAGAGGTGTTTCTGGAGCCCATCATATATTAATTTTGGAAACTACTGTTTTCAAGTTTTTACAATCTTTTAAGTAAAACAAAATTTAAATGTAAATAATATTTTCATTTTCTTTAGTAGTTCACATGGGAACTAGAGAACTCTAGAAACAGTTTCTGAAAGAACAGGAAAATTTAGGAAATAGGATGGGGAAATATATACATTGTAAACCACTCTCCATTTCTAAAGCACACAATTTTCTTAGTATTAAACAGGATAAACTTTACAACAACAAAAAAAAGGGAAATATTTTTTGAAATGACTCTTCCAATTTTCTTATTAGCATACTTTGAAAGGAAATGCCTTTTTCTTATTTAAATTTCAAGATGCACTTTATTTTTTTTCTAAAAGGAGATTATGTCCTGGATCTATAGTCACTTTATTTAAAGTATTCTGAAAAAAATTATCTTCTTTAAGCAAAGTTTCTAAATAACTGTCAATCTGCTCCAGTTCACTTGCTGGACTACCCTGGAAAAGAGAAACAAGAGTCATATCAGAGGAAGATGCTACTGGACTTTCTCAGGTAATCTTGATTCATGCAGCAACAAAACCCAGCTAGCATTTGAATAATGCTTTTAACCTTTCAAAATATTTTCACGTTTAATCTCATTTTATGCTCATAACAAGTGGTTAGGATCTTGGATCATTATTCTCCTCATTTCACTTCAGCATCTTCTCCCACAACTCCTGACCTGCTGCCCTGATCTGTCCCCTCCTTTCAATCCTCCCCTTCCCTCTGCTCCCCAGTTCCCTTCTGAGGTAATTAATGTTTTCCCCTGGGGTTCTTGATCAATGCAACAGCGGTACATATGCTCCTTCTTTACTGATCTAAATCTCACTTTCTCAGGCCCAATCAGAGCTCTCTAACTAGTTCTCCAACTGAGCTGATGGTTATAGAATTTTAGGAAACACCTTTTAGAAACAATCCCACCTTTATTATTATTGTTCCCAATAAGTGCCTGACATCTATTCCTAGACTCTTCATTTCTTATCTTTTTCCACTAAATGTGCTTCTGCCTTGCTCCCTCAGCCCTAGATTTGCTTATCATTCCTGTTCTATGGTGGGTTGAAACTGTATGTACCCCAGAAAATCATGTTCTTAAAGCTAATCCATTTCTGTGGACAGACCTATTGTAAGTAGGACCTTTTGATTAAGTTACTTCAGTTAAGGCATGGTCCAGGGTGGGTCTTAGTCCTCTTACTGCAGTCCTTTATAAATGGGATGAATATATATATAGAGAGATAAAGCTAAGGAAGTAAGAAGCTGAAAGCAATGAAACCCAGAAGAGAAGGGAGAGACCAGCAGACGCACCATGTGCTTTGCCATGTGACACAGGAGTCCAGGATTGCCGGCAGCCAGTCTTCAGGGACAAAATATCACCTGGTGATGCCTTGTTCTGGACATTTTTCTTAGCTTCAAAACTATAATCTTGGAAGCTAATAAATTCCCACTATTAAAAGTCAACCCATTTTATGGTAGCTGCTTTTGGCAGCTGAGCAGACTAAAACATGAACCAAGACTGAAGCTTTGCACTGAGTCTCAGCTTTGTGACTAGAGCTCTATTCAGGTTTCCGCAATGTTGATTTACAACATTCGCTGACCCTCTCTGATGCTAACTGCTTCTCAGTCTGTTCATATAGACTAATGCTCTAGCTTTGCTCTCTGCCTGCCAGACCAGATTTCCTCCTAGGACTTAGGGTTGATTCCATTCCCAGCTTCTTCGAGGGCCGGCCCCACCCCATCTGCTTTTGTTCCATCACATCTCACATCTCTGAGCTATTCCACTGCAGCTGCACAGGCAATCATCCAGTGGAAATGGACATTTCAGGTTGGGGGTGAGAGTACATACACTTGGGCAGGAGCACTTAGGGTACCTCTCCAGGGATACTAGGTAATGAGTTTCATACTCTACTGTCTAAAGCCATTTATCTTCCTACCAAACTCTGTGAATAAAGCAGATTAAATTAGTAAAATTACCCCAGCTACTGTGGGGGAACTCAGGAGTTTTACAAAGAAGGAGTGGTAAGTTATTTCATTTTATTCCTAGCCATACACAGACCAGTTGTTAGGAAAGCCAATGCTTTTTACGATCTTTCTCGACCGTCTGTGGTATTCAGTTTCATGATACAGAATTTCATTAGTTTTTCTTGTTAGTGAAACAATCGTTATTGAAATTCTACTATGTTCAGGCACCATTCAAGACCTTTTATATATAAAAATATTTGCCAACCTTTAGAGACACAAGAATCAAAAAGAACACTGCTCAAATCCCACTCTTATAGCAGTAAATAAACTAGAAATGGTATCGTTGATAGAAGCACAAATAAAATCATTATCATGAAAATACAATACCAACAGCACAAGAATCTGATTTTTTTAAGTTAAAAAAGAATAAAACTTTAAAAATGTTCTTATATATACTTTAAGAATGTTCTTAAACATATATGTTCTTATATATGCATTTATTTTATGATTCCAATATCCTTACATGGAGAATAAAGGCTAGGTTAAGTGACTTATCCAAGGTTAATAAGTGAATGTTGATGTTAGGATAGAAGGCAGCTGAGTGCTCTCTCCTACTACTATGCAAAGAATTTCATCACTTACCAGCTGAAACTTCTGCAGCAATAGAGCTAGTTTTACACGAAGATTCTTCAGCTTATCTTCAATACTTTTTCTCTTTTCTTCACATTGTCCCAAATAAATTTGGCAAACCACTTCTCTTCTATTTGCGTCAAAGGTAATAGACTGCATTTTTCTTTTTAGTCTTTTTTCATATTGGACCATATAAACATTCTGGATCTGGGAGTGTTTTCAAAAGCAGTTTCATTCAATTTTTAAAAAATATTACTTTTCTCCCTAGTATCATAATGCAATTTCATTCCCCAATTCTGCTCATACGTACCAAGAGACAAGTCTCTGTGTGTTACGGGTGGTATAAGTTTAAGACATGTTAATACCCTTAAGGAAATTACAATCTGATGGCAAGGAAAGAGAGAGGACTAAAATGTTCCAGTAACAATGTTCCAGTAACTATAATATAAGAAAGAGAGGGAGAGAGAGACACCAAGGTAGATTCGAAGGCTTTTACTCTGGAATGAAGAAGGAACCCAATATAGACTGAATTTGTTCTCCCACAAGTGATACCAAATTAGAGCATGAAGGAGGCAGGTGCCTGTGGCCCTCTCTCCAGAGCACCAGTAGGTCATGGGCAATAGCCAGCCACTAGGGTTTTTACTGGCAGATGATGTAACATTATCCGTAACTCAAGTCTTGAACATCTGGAAAGCACAGAAGCTACCATAAGAGAAAGCCCTGTTCCTGTTACCCTCTGCAGGTTCCTCATCCTGATGTAAAGAATATGGACAGTTGGGCACCTGACTCTTGCTAAATCAAGGTTTCTGGTTCTTTTCCAAGAGCTCATGCTGTGCCTGGGACAAACCACTGTTAGAAAGAGGTAATGGAGAGGCCAAATGCTTCCATCTCAAAATGACACAAACTGCTTGTATCAACATTTCCAGAGGGTCAGGAGATTTCTGAGAAAAGAGATTCAGGGCAAATCCACTATGATAAGCATTTGCTTATGACATAAGCATTTTATGTCATAAGGAGGTTTCTATGTTCTAATGTGATGGAGCAATCAGAAAAATTGTAAGGCAGCTTCATTTGTCTTCTGTGCCCACTCCATCCACTACCCCCAGCATACTCATTAAAGTGAGCAGGTCCTTCCCAGACACAGCTCATTGCACTGACTTCATGAATTTCTCCTTTCTATGAAATACTTCAAAGAAACAAACAAAATAGCCTATACATATACAGTTCTGTTTAATAAGCATTCACCAAGTACTTCCTAAATTCAAGGCATGGAATTTAACTATAGGTTAATGATAAATAAATTACAGTCTGTGCCTTCAAGGAGCTTTTAGTCTACAGAAGGAGACAGTACGAGTGTGCACATATTAAATCTTACAAAAGAAAGTGTTTTGTACCCCCAAAGCAAGCCAGAGATAACCTGAGAGTTTAGAGGAGGTTGCAGATTCTGCATTAAAATGAAGAACATCAAAACTTTGACTTACAGGGCTTGACCTGGATTTATATCAGTGACTTGCCCTCCAATTATTTATGCTTTTAGTGTAATTTTGAGAGGAGTATTTGGGAGCAGGAACCCAAATAGCCCTTGATAGTGGCAAACATTGGCTCCATATAATAAATAATGTAGTCTGTAAAAGTGAGACTATTGTAGGGCATATATATTGCCAAATAAAGAAATCTTCAATTTGCAGTCTTAAGCTACCTAGAAGCATGTGTGATACCCCAAGAATTAAGAGACTGAATTTTTGAACTAGCTCTGCCTTAGTTCTAGGCCTTATTCTACTCTAGCCTCACTGGTTCTTTGAGGAATAAATCAAGGCCATTTCTGCCCAGGCCCTTTGCACTTGCTGCCTTCCCTGCTGGGTAAGCTCATCCCCCAAATCTGCACAAGGCTCACTCTTTGCCTCAGATCTCTGTTGAGGCATCAGATATTCCTATTCCTAGCCCACTATTCCTCTCCAGATATTCCTAGCCCACTTCCCCAGTACACACCCTGGTCCTGCATATTTATTTTATGGCACATCTCATTATATAGTTATTTACATATATATTTTTTATCATTATGTGATACAACGTTATGCTTTTTTTATGTATTTGTCATCTGTCTCCCCCTCTAGAATGTAAAGTCCTTGTGAGGAAGAATTTGGTCTTGTTTACTGCTATATTTCCAAGAACTGGCACAGAGTTAGCACTAAATAGTGAGGAGTTAGGTGAACAGATATGCAGATTTACAGCAAGGTGGTTTCAAACCTAGAGGGGAATCCATGAAATCTAGACCACATTCTAAGTTCTCAAAGGGAAATCTACTTTTTTGTTGTTGTTGCTATTAATTAGAGAAATTGTAAGTTTACAAAACAATCATGCATACCATACAGAATTCCCATATGTCACCCCACAATGTTCCATTGTTGTGGAAAATTTTTTACAAATGATGAAAGAACTTCGTCAAAATGGTACTGCCAACTATAGCCCATATCTTACATTTGGTACTTTTTTCCCACAAACCACCCTATTATTAACACCATGCGTTAGTATTGTTATAGCTCATGAGAGAACATCTTCATATTTGCACTGTTAATCACAGTCCATCATCTACCACAGGGTTCTCTGTGTTATACAGTCCCGTGCCTTGTACATTCTATCCAAAATGTATACTTAGTGGCTCTCAATTTCACCAGAGTTGTGCTGTCACTTCAGTCCATTTTAGAACGTTTTCACTAGTCCAAAAGTATAATCCTCTCTTGTTGAACCTTAAAATTGATATAGTATCTTCTCTGCCATTGCTGCAAAAATATTGCAATATTACTCTATAGGGGAAATCTACTTTTGAACATCCTCAATTCAACCTACAAAAAGTTAATGACTTACAGTTGAGGCAACACCCACTTCCTATAGGAAGCTTCTTAGATGTTTCCTATGGAGGCTTTAGTCACACCCAGGGAGTGACACCTCCTAGGGCTTGATGGTGGAGTAGGGCAAATAATTCAACTCAGCTGGAATAAGGAAGACAGGTGACAGATAGCTTGGATGTCAAGAGCCTCTTAATGTCAGAACTCTATAATTTAACAGCTTTTTTATTATTCTGAATAATGGCCAGGAAACACCATTTTTATGAACAATAAGAAAAATAAAACAAACCCAAACAGATAAAATTTAAAAGAAATCAAAGCATTCCAAAACATTTCAAAGAACATTGGGAAAAAACAGCACTGTCCACCAGCAATAAAAAGGAACCTACTATTGATATACTTGGATGGCTCTCAAGGGCACTGTGCTGAGTGAAAAAAGTCAATCTCAAAAGGGCACACACTTTTTATTTATGTAACAATTTTGAAACAGCATAATGATAGAGATGGTAACAGAGTCATGGTTGCCAAGAGTTAGGTTTGTGTGGGTGGGGGGTGAGAGTGAATATAAAAGGGTGGCATGAGGGGATCTTTGTATTGAAGACTGTTTTTTGTTTTGATTCTGGTAGTAATTACACAAATATACACATGTTTTAAATGTCAGAACTGAACATGTGCCTTTTACCAATTTTAGTTTACTTTTTTTAATATCATACTATAATTATGTAAGCTACAAGAACTGGGAGCATTTGGGTGATAGGTATACAAGATCCCTATTATTTTTGCACCTTCCTGTAAATCTAAAATTGTTTCAAATATTCAATTATTTTAATTTTTAAAAAAACATCGGTAATATAGTATGACATTAAGAATATTTATCTAGCATACTACATTGAAAGTCACAGTCTCTCAAAGTTCACCATTTTGTAATTAGTAAAATATATTTCCTTCAAACACTACCTGCTAGCTTCCTGGTTTATCCTTCTTTCTTTCTCAGGCTAATATCTTCAGGGGGTTTCTTTAAAAGGTAGCAATTTTGACAACTTTTAAAGCTCAATGAAAAAGGACTTATACTTGCATTAACATTTTAATTAAGGTGAAGAGAGAATTGTAACAAGATGAGAGGTTTAGTTCTGCTGGTTAAACCTACTCTTATAGAGGTATTTTTGACAGATCAAAAATGGAATTCTTTCCAAACTCCATTAATTCAGAATGGTATTAGGATTTGAAAGAACATATATTCAATGGAGATTTTAATTTTCTGCCTTGAATTTTAGAAGTCAGAGATGAGAAGCTTTGGCATGCCAGAATTCTAACAAGTTTACAGAGTATAAGGAACGGCCAACAAGATCTGTAGATTTTGTACCATACAAACAGGGGTGTGCATGTGCGTCTTTATGTAGACAGGCACAACAGCAGAAGCTAGCAACTTTGATTCAACGCACAAATATTAAGACCCAGATACTGAATGTCACAGGGATACAAAAATAGATAAAGGAGGATTCCTAACCGTGGAACCCATAATCTAGTTGGAGAGAAAATAAAATACAAGAAACCAATACAATATATGGCAGAAAATTTATTAAATGCTAAAAGACTTAAAGTTCTCTCATAACATAGAGAGGCCAGGATTAATTTAACATGGTGAGAATGAGAAGGGCTTCATGTGGCATTGACCAGGCTCTATATAGGATGGACAGGATTTCAAGAGGCCACTTGTGGACTGGTTGAGGGGATAAAGGGATATTTTAGAGGGCAGCATGGACAAAAGCACAGAAGCAGGCCAGTGTTGGCAGATTTGAGGAACTCTGGGAGGTCCATTTTGGGTAGAGCAGATGACTTGTTAGAGAAAAGAATTAAAACATGGTGATTGGGTTCAGATGATGCAGGACCACCAAGTTGTCATGAATCATCTTGATAATATTATATAATGGTAGTTATGAGTTCAGGTAAGTAGTGGGTTGCTTTGTGCCTCCCTACAAGATGTTTAAGTCCTAACATCCATTACCTGTGAATGTGATCTTATTTGGAAAGAGGGTCTTTGCAGATTTAATTAGTTAGGGATCATGAGATGAAATCATGCTGGAATTAGGGTGGGCCCTAATTCCAATAACTAGTTCCTCACAAGAGAAAGGAGAGGGAGATTAGGACACAGGAAGGGGAGAAGGCCAAGTGAAGGTGGAGGCAGAGATTAAAGTTATGCTGCCACAAGGAGCCACCAGAAGCTGGAAGAGGCAAGGAAGGATTCTCCCCCAGAGCCCATGGAAGGAGTATAACCCTACTGACACCTTGAATTTAGACTTCCGCCTCCAAAGATGTGAGAGAATATAGTTCTGCAGTCTTAAGCCACTTTGTTTGTGGTACTTTGTTATGGCACCCCTAGGAAACTAATACAGCGACTAAAGAAGTCTGTGACATATCTAGAACCCTCCTGTGTTTTTATTTACTAAAGTACATACCTTAAAGCAAGTTAAATATATTTGTCTTCTACGTGGATTTCAAGAAAACAATACACCAAAAGCTATCAATCATTCAGAACATCCTTAGGAGCAAGGCAGTTCCACTGTTAGGAAAGTTGTGATTCCAAAGGTTCTTTGATTTGTTGTAACATCTCAGTTCCAAGAGGGACTTATGGTCTCTTGACTATTCATCTTGCTTTGGTTTTTTGAAGTTCCCTAGTCCTGAACATTAAGAGGATTCTACTCTTCATCTATGCTAACACTGTTCACCCTGAACAAACACTTATCTTATATGGTCTGGCCTCCAAGACCCAACATCCTGGCTCCATTACTGATGGTGTAGACATTGAAAAATTATCTTTTAGTTTATTCTTTAGTTTCCTTTCAATTGACAGTTAGGTCCACAGACTACACCTTTCAGCCACAATAATCTAGTGTATAACATAGTGATTTCAGTGGTGGATGAAGATTGTGGCTAACAGTATAAATACAAGAATGTTTTTCTTTTACAAAGTATTAAGAATATGGTGATACACAGAAAAATTACAACTAATGTAACTTATGGATGATAGCTCACAGTAATATTGTAATATTTTTGCAGCAATGGCAAAGAAGACATATCAATTCTAAGAGACAACTAAAGGGGAGGTATAAAGGGGAATGGGTTTTTCCTTCTAGAGTAATGAAAACATTCTAAAATTGACTGAGATGATGACGGCACAACTCTGTGATGAAAATGAGAACCACTGAGTATACACTTTGAATGGATTGTACAAAACATGGGGCTGCATAACACAGGGAATCCAGTTATGGAAGATGCACTGTTGTTAACAGGACAAATATAAGAATGTTCTCTCATGAACTATAACAAATGTATAATAATAATACAGGGTATTAATAATTGGTTGGTTGGGAGAAAATGCACCAAATATAAGATTTGGGCTACAATTAGTAGTAATATTTTTATGATGCTCTTTCATAGTTTGTAACAATTGTTTCACAACAATGCAAGGTGTTAGTGGTGGGGTAATATGTAGGAGCCTTCTATGATGATATGCATGCTTTTTTGTAAGTTCACAACTTTTACTGTACACTTATTGTTTATGTATGTTCATGTATGAATGATTCACTTCAGTAAAATTTTATTTAAAAAAAGTAAAACTACCTTTTAGAAAAGGTTATGACAGTATGTGTACAAGCTTGGATAACTAGAGGTATATGAAAACCTAATTCTTAGCAAATTTCCAAGTTTTATAGTGTAAGTCCTCAAAGTAGTGTTCCCTATACAGTAAAGATCTGTAGGAAGATTAAGGAGTCTTTCTAGCAGTTCTCCAAGGGCTACCACAGACTTTCAGTTGGGATAATTCCTGGCAGAGCAATAAACAAACTGAAGAACAGAATCCACCTACCACATACACAGCCCACATAAAGAGTTCACTGTCAGTATCTCTCCCACTTACTCTCATCAAGTCATCTCAAGGTCTCTAGCAGTGAAAAATAATTCTACACCAACAGGCTGAGAAGCTGTAGTACACCTCTACATACGTGCAAACACTATCACAAGAATGAATCATAAATGTCTGGATAAGAAAAAGATGGAAGAACACTGTGTAGTGGAAAGAGCTTTAGAGTGAATGGGACAAATCTGGATTCCAATCCTGAATCTGCTACTTACTTGCAGCATGTCATTGCGATATAATCTTTCTGACTTTCCATTTCCTCATTATTAAAACAGAGATAGTGGAATTACTTACCAAAGTTGTGAGGATTAAATAAGGTAACATATATTTAAAAACCTCGTTTAATGCCTGGCTCCAATGGTTCTCAATCAATGATGAATTTCGATTCAGTTTTGCATTGGTTTACATTAATTTTACATTAATGAAATTCATCAACCTCATTTATTGATGAAAATCATATCAGTGCTAGAAAAGGGTCAAAAATATACTCAAAGTAAACTTTGCCTTTTATTCCAGTTAGGAAATGCTGACACGTTAGGTCTTAAAGCTGAGACCATTCAATCACTGCTTTTCCAATAAAGCATTATTCAGAAAACAAATAAATTCACTTTTCAGTTGAACAGTGATGGGGAACTCAGAAATACAACCCCTGCACTTCCCGTTGCTTATACAGCCCAATAGGCACTCAGTCAGGAACATCAGAGGTAAACACATCGACAAGGGTCTATAAATTTAGACACACCCTATAATTTGCACACTTGGTCATTCAGCCTTTGGAAGAAACAATATGGTTTAGGTTCTAGTTTTCATCCCAAGTTTGCCTAATGATGTGTCTTTTGGACATTTCCTTCACCATTCTATTTCAACTATATAACAAAGATATTCAAATTACTCCACTACCTACAAAGATGAGTCAGTGCCTCTGCTCACAGTTGTGCAAGTTGTGCTTTGCACAACTCCAGGGGGCACAATTCACCTTCCAGTCTTTATAGATTTGTATGTTACTGTGACAGTTTTCCAGAAGATGACAGTAATCATATGGCAAAAGGTGCTAGTATGTGCATTAGTGATGGAGGTTTGAGAAAACACAGGGAAAGTATCAACAAAGATCTAATATCCTGTTATTGAACCTGGTGCCATGAAGCGTTCTAGGCTCTATGATGAGTCTGGGAGCCTCAGTGGCCATCCTGGCTTCAACACTAATTCCGTATATCAGCTTGACCAAGTTCACATCTTCTAACCTCAGTTCCCTGGAGTGTGAGATAAGGGAGTTGAGGGCATATGATTTGAGAAAGATATTTCTCTAGTAAGACTGAAGGACAAGATGGATGCTTTTTTTCCTAGGAAATCTTTAAGAACTAAATATACAGTATTATTTTATGACTGTTAAAAAAATCTATATAGAGGGAGAAGGGGGGGGGGGCGGAGATTGTAGTGAAATACTCCAAAATATTATAGTGGTGATCTTGGGACTGTGGATGATTTTTTATAATTACTTTTACTTTCTTACATTAGCATTAATTACCTTTATAATTACTTTTACAATTGAAAATTCATAAACTTAAAAAACTGTTGCTAGGATGCTAAGAAACAACCCAGAGATATCAAATTGTCTGAAATAATTTGAGACTTTAATCTACAAATGATTTCTGATTTAGTCCAGAGTCTCAAGGATTCGGTGACTCTAGTAAAGATTTAGAATGTCATTTTTCCTGTTCATAATATAGTCTTACTCCAAGCATTTCATAAGCTTTATATGAGGGAAACATTTGCATTTTAAAATTCAAAACGATATTGCTTTATGACACCTGATATGCTACACATTATTCTAAGTCTTGATAAATGAATGCAAATGTTATTTCCTTCCAAACCTAACATTTGGAAATGTATATTATCTCTCCTTTGGAACACAGGATCATTTAGAATATAAATGACTACATTGAAAAGAAGCTTACCTGGTTGAAACACATTTTCAGATTTTTGTTTGTGTGCTCTGGGCATTGCTCCAACTGTTTTTGTAAATGATAATAAACAGGTTGTTAACTTTTAGAAAATGAGCTGTCTACAACAAAGGTATAGCATGTAAGCATCTAGTAAAAGAAAGCACCAATGGCCTAGAACTGGCCAACGTTAGTCCTGCAGGTCTTTTAAGCCTGGGTTTAATTAAATTAATTAACTAAATTATACCTTACTGCATTCCAAAAAGGATTAAGGCAGCTTACACAAATACATACAACATGGTTTTTAAAAAATCCACAGATGAAAAGAAAAATAAGGGGAAAGAAAATTAAATGGTAAAATACTAAACATTCAAGGACAGATGATGTCAAAAAGGCAGCTGGAATCTGAATTTGTGGGACTGCAATGCCAGAGAAACAGACTGGGGGTAGTTGGCATATGGGATAGTGTTTAAAGCCACAGCCCAGATGAGGTTACCTAGAAATATCACTTAATAAAGAGAAGAAAGTGGTCCAGTAACAAGCCCTTAGACCTGCCATCATTTAGAAGCCAAACAGAAAAGAGTTGACAGCAAAGAAGACAGGGAAAGAAACAAGAATATGAGAAGAGTATGGTGTCATGAACACAACACAAAGAAAGTGCTTCAAGAAGCAGAAAGCGGTCATTTGTGTTGAAAAGACTTCTGAGAGGTCAGATAAGAAGTGACAACAAGATATGTCAACATAGAGGTCACTGGGAATCTTGACAAGAGCAGTCCCAGTTAAGTAGCGGAGTTAGACTGGAGGGAAGGGGATGAGGTGAAAAAGCAGAAACCATGATTATAGATTAGAAAATGTAAGCTTTCACCCTGGATCAGAGTGAGGCATATGGCACCTCTGTCAGGTTAATAACTTGGTGCTTTTGTCACTGATCATCTTTACATGTTTATCTATCATTTCCACAGGCAACACTGAGCTTGGGGGACAAAGAAAGATCAGTCTTGGGCTCCTGCTATCATGATGGGCTCTTCTTCTCCCTAGTTATGAGCAGCTTTGCTTGGCCTCAGGCCCACACACCTCACTCAGCTTTGTCACAGCCCTGCACCCCAAACAGCTGATCAAAGTTTTTCTTCCAATCACCTAAAGTATTGTCCTTGAGAAAAGATTTAGTAAATACAATTTTCTTCACCTTTCCCAGTCAAGTTTTAATGATTCTTATAAGACTAGAACTCTGGGCACCTAATGTGATCTAACTACTCCTCACTTCAGGGCCTCATAAAAGGAAATGTATCAAAAGTGGTGTATCTAAGGAATAGAAAGTTTGTTTTTGGTGATGGGAGGGAAGTCAGGGACCAGGTTCAGTTTCTTCTGATCTCTGAAAAGCTTATTAAAACCTTGACCACAATGGTATCAAATGCAGCTTTATTCTGAGTCATCCATTTGATACAAAGATCCCCATCATCATTCACTTAAGCCATTCTAGGTCCTCCTAATGATAACACTTTGGTTTTTCTTCACTGAAGATTAAATGTGTGTTATTCTGTCATTCCCTCAGAGTTCCAGAAAAGTTAGTTTACCTCACAACTTGCCACAAGTTCCTCCAGAGATGTGTAGTCAAATTCTGATGGTAGCTGATACTCAGGAAAAAAATACAGAAGAATCTCCCTAGGAATATAAGCACAGCAGAAATGGGGATATTCTGGGACAAAAGACATGGCACTTACCTGTCAGAACTGACTCCATCAACACTCATGCTCCCAAATACTTTGTAAGAAAAATAAATAGAAAGCTTAGACTGGGAGGAGAGAAGGGGGTGTGGCTATAAAGGGGCAAGAGGCCAATCTTTGTGGTGGTGGAAATGTTCTGTATCTTGACTGTATCAATGTCAATATCCTGGTTTTGATACTGTTCTATAGTTTTATAAGATGTTACAATTGGGAGAAACTGGGTAAAGGATACATGGGGTTTCTCTGAATGATTCCTTACAACTGGGCATGAATCTATGATAATCTCAAAATAAAAATTTTAATTGAAAAACAAGAAAGCGTGGATTCACAAGGTCCAGCAATCCATACCCAGAAGTCCAGGAAAGCTCTGAACCTACTTGGGTGTTCTCCTGTGAGGAAACCCTCTCTAGAGAACTCAGCCTTTGCAACATGCCTAGGGGGAAACTGGCTAGCTATGAGTTTACTGACTTTTTTCCTAAGAAAACCAAAGAGCTTACCCTCCAGAGTAACTCCTTTTATCAGTGTCTCCATGACTACTCTTAGAAATCATTCATGTATCCTGCTCTTTCAACAGCCGTGGCCACTGCTCTTACAGGTACTTTATTTTGCCAGAAGGCAGCAGTGTCTCATCCCTCTGCTGTGACAACTTCCTCTAGATTAATCACTTAAATGACACATATTTCATAACTGGAAGAATATGAAATCTAGATATTTATAACTACCACATCTTAAAAGTATATAGAGTGCTTTCAGGTTGAAGTACTTCAAGAGCCTCATACATATTCTCTAAGTGACTTAAAAACTCTTTTCCATTATAAAATAATGTGGTGCACCAAAGATAACACAGCTGTTTCTTATACAGTTATATTCCTAGTATTTTCAGTTTATTACAGTATTTTATTTGTATTAATATTTGATTAGAGTTTCAAGAAGATTCAAACCAAAACCTTAAAAATTCTCAGCATTGCACAAATATAAAAAACTTTAGTCACCTTTCCTCTCTCCCCCATCCTCCCACATATCTTGGAATTATTTGCCTGTCTAATAAGATGAGAGCGCTGGCGGGGTTGGGATGAAAGGGGCTTCCAGGTTTATGAGATGAGAAAAAATCAGAAGGTACAGAAAGAAAAGCTGCAACTGGAGTCCCTGGGAATGAAGACCTGTGGTCAGCCTTATGGCAGGTTTGGTGGGGAAGAAGGGGTGAAGGTCTTTTACACAAACCATTGTTTCTGCCTTCACCAACCTTCCCACGCCCCACCACGGAGCTGAAACTTTTTCTGAGTATTGATCCTTTCCATGGTGGGCATACATTCTTTTGCATTTAGATTTGGAGCAAATCAGCAATCCCTTAAGAATCTACTCCTAGAAAAACAAATATTAGGAAGGGATGGCATTTGGTGAGGAGTGGGAGAGGGTGAAGGGGCAGATTGGGGAGAGAAAAAGTCTTGGTTTAGTTCTGGATTGTTCTCAGTCTGTGGAATTTGTATTTCAAAATTTATACCAAACACTTCTCTAGTCTGAATAATGTTCCACAAGCATTTTTATTTCTAAAAAGATAGATAGATAGATAGATAGATATGCAGATAAGCACTATTTTAAAATAAAACAGTTTCATGTAAAAGTGTTGCTGAAATTGTAGTAGCTTTTTGCTATTTTGTATTTTCTCAATAAACCCAATCTCATTAATTCCACAGGTATTCCTTAAACCCCTACTAAAACAGAGTCTTTGCCCCATGGCACCTTACAGCTTGACATTGTGCCGCCACGCTAGGAACTCAATACATTCTTACACATTGGGGAATTGAGTATTTTCCCACGGCATGAGCCCTCTGGGTCAGATTCATCCACCCTTTATAAAGTGCTGGAAATGTGCCAAGCACTGCTATATGCTTTATATTCTTAATTACATGTAATTCTCAAGGCAACTCTTTGATTGAGGAGTTAGTTTTATTTTAAATCCGGTCTCCTGATTCTTAAAGACCCCATGCCCACCATCAGGCCCAAGCAGGTTCACTGTGTCCTTCTTTGTCTCTCTCTCTCTCAAAGACCTCAAGTATTGAGACTTTTACTTTCTTTTCCTTAGAGTTGCTGTTAAATGGTTTCTCCCTTGGGGATCCTGTCCCACAAGACTAATTAGAGTGGAAAAAAAATTATTTAGCTCCTTGCAGTTTCCAAATACAAATAAAAGGACCTCTATATTAGGTCTTCTAATTCATAAAGGGCCCTTCAAGGAGGTGGACAGGAAGCACTCAGGGCAAAACTATAGGGATAAACCAGTGTTCACTCACTGTATCCACTGAATCAAGCAGATACTGTGCTTTTTGGGGGACTCCAAACCAGTTTCAATGGAACTCTTAACCCACCTAGGAATAGTCCCTCCATTGGAGCACTTAGTCACTACTCTAAACCTGGCATGAAAATAAAATCAAGATTTTGTCTTTGATCAACATTGTCTCTCTACTGAAGAATTCAAGAAGTAATTATACTAAACATCTTCCAGAGCTATTACCTGCATCCAGGTTGGGAGGCCCTTGACTATGATGTTCATCTAAACTGAATTCCTATAGAATCCTTGTCCATTTTTGTAAGTTTGAATTGGAAGTTTTTATAGAGTTCAATGAGGTGAGCTAAAACACTAAATATCTCTAAAACACTATCTCTATAAATGATGGCCCAGATTTGGAAAGTTCTAGCTAAGGGCAATTTCCTTTTTACTCTATAGTCATATCCCTTTCCCAACAGTTATTTTTCACTGAGACAAATCTCTTATTTGCCAGATAGGGGCAGGAGTACATAGAGGTATGTGGTCATCCAGCTGTTCTTTTCACACAGTAACCTAAATAGTGTGGTACTACTAAAAGAGAAGAGCAAGCTGCCAACTTGAGATGATAGACCAAAACTTTCTTCTTCAATCCAGTGAGAGGGAAAGACTAGGATGAAATGGAAATGGCATGGCTCTGCTTTCTAAAACCAGGAATCAGATCATGGTTACTGACAGACCTCAATTACTAGAATGTTTATTTTTGTGGCTCTTTCTTTTGCTTTATCAACTGGCAGCAACCTGCAAAAACGTTACTTTCTTTTAGTTTGGGCGTTCCTCAGAAAGTTAAACTTGGAATTACCATATGACCCAGCAATTTTATTTCAAAACTGAAAGCAGGGATTCGAGTATACATCTATAAACCGATGCTCATAGCAACATTATTCACAATAGCTAAAATGTGGAAGCAGCGCAAGTGTCCATTAAGAGATGAATGCATAAACATATGATATATATGTTTATGATATATATGTTTATACATATACAATGGAATATTATTCAACTGTAAAAAAAAGAATGATACTGATACATGTGACAGCATGGATGAACCTCAAAGACAAAAGACTGAGTGAAATAAACCAGACAAAAAAGGACAAATATTACATGATATTTATATGAAATAACTAGAATATGCAAATGCATAGACAGACAGTGGATTACACATCACCAGAGGTGATGTGGAGAGAAAATAGGAAGTTATTGTTTGATGGGTACAGAGATTCTGTTTGTGGTTATGAAAATTTTTGATAATGTATGGTTGTGATGGGAGCACACTACTTTGAATGTGATTAATATCACTGAACTGTTCACATGAAAGTAGTTAAAAATGGGAGATTTTTTGTTGTTTATATGTTACCCAATAATTTTTTAAAAAGTGACTTTCCTTTTAAAGATTATTTTTGGTATTATTTTAATTTAAGACAACACAAAGAAAGCACTTATTGATTTTGTAAGGTTGAAATAAGTGAAGTCAGCCTTACTATGAAGTTTTCATACACAATAATAAACTGAAACAAGGTATTTAAATTAAGTGGTTAAAAGCATGGACTTGGAGGCCAGGCTTCCAGGATTCAAATCCTAGCTCTACTACTTAGACAGATGTAGTATTAGGCAAAGTACTTAACTACTGTGCCTCAGTTTTCTCACCTGTAAAAGGGGGATAATAAGAATATCTGGTTATAGGGTTGTTTTAAGATATAAATGGATTAAAATAGGCAAAATTCTTAATAAGTATTTATTACTATTGTATTATCATTATTGACAGTGATTTAAATTTGACAATACTCTAATATTTAGGATCATCTGAAAAAGTTTAATAGTCTAGATACAGGTTTAGCTTACTTACCTTTTACTTAACACAATATTTGAAAATATTATACAATATCCAGCAATACTACTCACTGCTTTTTACATTAATCCCTTTCAATTTAATTAAAAGTATTCTTTCAATATCTACTAATGTATTTTAAACATGGTGTGAGAAATCCAATCTATTTTTAAAGAGGTTACTATATTTGGGGATTAAATAAATTAATGCATATAAAACAAAAAAATAAGACAGGAGGATGCTAAACTGAGAATAATCAGGTAATTAAAATGGACAGTAAAAACTACCTTTTAAGTTAATTTATTCAGTTAACATTAATTAAACAGAAGTGGCCTGACCCTCCCTTGGTAATTTAAGAAGGGATAAGGGCTCTGTAATGTCCAAAGTACACAAAGTGGAGGGAATAATCTAAACATTTAAAAGATCTTTCATCTCTTTACCGTGTAATTACCAAGGTAAATATGGTTAACAATTCTGAATATAAAGAATGGTGTGCCCTTCATATTATACACAGCCAGTCACAATCCTTATGCCTTCAAGAATTTAAAGTCTAATAAGCACAAGGAATAACATGTGGAACAGATATAATGTAGTACAGTGTAGGAAGAAAAACATTATAACAAATACAAGAAAGTTGTTTTCACCGGGGAAACGTGAGAAAACATATTACTTGTTGCTAAGGCAAAAGAGAAAATTGATCAAATGAGGAGCATATTTTATTCCGGTTAAAGCCTTGTTTTCTATACAATTCTTTTGCCACTGAGTGAAAAACCACCACCACAAAAAATTCAAGGTGGCACAGAAAAGAGCTGACATATTAACATATTTAATTTTCAGAGTTCTCAGCTAATACAATGGTTTCAAGCACTAAAGATTCCATGTGCTTATTAGGGAAATAGTTTCTGGGAAATTTTAATTTTCTCTTAGTGACTAATAATGAAAGTAAATGTACTTTAAAGTCTTAGTACATTCAATAAGATTATTCTTTCTCAATCACATATAACTCATTTAAATTAATAGAAATGTTACGCGTAAATGGAGAACAAAAATCAGCCACGAAAAAATAAGGAAAATGGTGAACTTGAAAAGGAAAGTTTATCTAACTGGAAAAGAAAGTTAAGTATCTGTGTATCCAAATTCTGCTATAACATGCTCAAACAGGTTTCTCCAGGTTTCACTAGAGTGGAGACTAAGGAAATATACAGATTTTGGTGGTTAATAGCATGGGATTCCAAATCAGGGAGCCTGGGCTTAAATCCCAGCCTTGACTTTCATAGCTATGTGATTGTCTATGTGACTTTCAATGTGTTACTTAGTTTCCCTAAGTTTCAGCTTCCTCATCCATAAAATAAAGATAAAAATAATATCAACCTCATAAATTTTGTGGGCATAAGGAACTGATGTAAACACAGCACTTGAGTAAATGCTTAAAATATAACAAAAGTTCAAAAATGATGGCTGTTATTATCAAGAAGTACTGGTTCACTTGTTACAATATCCCAATCATTGGAAACATGTGGCCTATGTGGTCATATCCATGCATTTTTAATGATATTCACACATTTATTCAGATGTGTACAGGCACATACATATATAATTTATTGCCTACTTCCATGCCTTAGTGATCAAGTAACTTGCCCGAGTCATAGAAGCAGTAAGTACCAGGATTCCAATTTAAGTTCACCCAACTTCAAAACTGATGACTTGAAATATTACTTCTGGACAAATACTGACAGAGGGTAAGAAACTACTTGGAAAATCCCATTCTTCAGGGACCTTATCATAGGCCACAATAATCTGTGACTGACACCCACCCAGATCACTATGCGTGGAAAATTTGTTTTAAAATCTATTCCATTCCTATGGGTGTAAACCCATTGATGAGGCTATTTCAATTAGGGTGTAACCTATCTCATTCAATATGGGACTTAAATCTATTACTGGAGTCTTTTTTTTTTTTTTTTCAGAAGTACTGGGGATTGAACCTGGGACTTCATACATAGGAAGCAGGTACTCAAACACTGAGCTACACCTGCTCTCACTGTAGTCCTTTATAAATGGAATGAATACAGAGAGGAGAAAAGCCTCACAAGCAAGAAGCTGCAATTAACAAAACATGGAAGAGAAGGAATAGACCAGCAGATGCTGCCATATGCCTTGCCATGTGGCAGAGGAGCCAAGGATCACCAGAAGCCAGTCTTCAGGAAGAAAGCATCACCTTGATGATGCTTTGATTTAGACATTTTCTTGGTCTCAAACTGTGAGCTAATAAATTCCCATTGTTTAAGCTAACCTATTTCATGGTATCTTCTTTAAAGCAGCCTCGGAAATCAAAACATGGGCTTTTTTTTTTCACCTCACAAAGATTCTCAGGACATTTTTAAGGACTTTGAAAAGTTCTCTTTCTGTGGTTTTAGATACAGAACTTAGAGACGGAAACTGATTTTTTCCATTTTGTTGAGTGTAGAATGTTAACATTGTGGATGTAGTTATCTGAAAACTTTAAATGTCTGGGACTGAAGTTTGGGGTCTCTAAATCACCTTTAGGTTCAGTGATTAGGAGGACTCACAGAACTCAGCAAAGTTGTTATACTCACTGTTATCGTTTATTACAGTCAAAAGATACAAATTAAAATTAACAGTGGAAAATGGTGCATTGGGCAGATTCCAGGAGAGACCAGCCACGAGTTTCCAGTTGTCCTCTCCTTTTTTTTGAAATGTACAGAATGTGGACAAACTAGACTTGCTAAGTTAATCCTTTACTGAATAGCAGCCCAGTTCTGAAAGGATGGAAGCAGGGAGGGGGAAAAGCCCAGGATTTAAGGACTTTCCAAAGAGGGACTCATGTGGATAGGGGGAGCAGTTTGGGCCCAAGCCAAAGAATTTGGTTTAGTGAAGAGTACTCTGGAATCAGTATCATACCAGGGGGCGGGATTAGTGTAACCAAATGGTTTTGTTGGGGTTCACAGACTGTAGGGCCATGGGCTTTGGGCCAAGAAAACACAAAGTATGCCTCAACTGGAAGAGTATTTTCTCTTAGGACAATTACCTTGACTTTCTGATCAGTGACTGACAAAATATTTCTGAAGAAGAGACTTGGCAAAGAGGTTTCACCCTCCTCAAGCACTGGGGTGACAGCCAGACCCTCCACAATCCCAAGGGTATCTGAGAAACTTGGGGTGGTAGCACTCGTCCTGAACAATGGGGTAGAAGACCCACCCTCTCCTAGTACTACAGCAGACTCAACCTTTCAACACATATGGATAGGCCTGCTCTCTTGGCCCAAAAAAATATCTTCCATCAAGACCTCAGCTTCCACGGCCCAACCCTTGAAGTAATTTTTCCTTCAATCTGTCCCTTTTAGTCCAGGATGGCAATGGTTCCATTCATACAGATCTCACACACAAACAAAAGAAAGTTGTTGGTTTTGCATGTAGTACACAGGGATTCAAAGCATCAGACAGTAGGACTTCCCATAGATCCTTTTGGACAATTGCACCTCCAATCCTGACTTGCACTGAAATGGCTGACTGGATCCATGTTCAGTTAAACCCCCAAATAGAGCACTATTTTCTGGGGACTTGCTTTCTGAAAGCTGAGAATCTTCCAAACCATCAATTCCTTGTTTATTTATGCCCAGGAGTTCAGTTCTCAGCTTATCCCTTTCCTCTCACATTTACTATAAGCTGTAAGGAGAAACCAGGCCACACTTCACACTTTCCACATTTAGTTTGGAAATCTCCTCACCTAAATATCCAAGCTCATTACTTTCAAATTCTGCTTTCAATCTGACATCAGGAATCAATTTTACCAAATTCTCTGCTACTTTAAAACAAGGGTCACCTTTCTTCCAGTTTGCAATGACACATTCATCATTTCTGCCTAAGTCCTCATAGGAAGCACCTTTAGCATCCATATTTCTACCAACAATCTCTCCAAAGCAATTTAGGCCTTATTAAATAGGGCACAATTCTTCCAGTCTCCACCTATTAATCAATTCCAAAGCCATTTCCACATATTTGGTATTTGCAATAGCAGCACCCCACTCTCCTCATACCAAAATCTGTTTTGGTTTCTCATGCTGCTGAAAGCAGGTAGCATGAAATGGGTTGGCTTAAACAATAGGAACTTATTAGCTTACAGTTTAAGGCCGAGGAGATGCCCCCATCAAGGATCATCAGGTGATACTTTCTTCATAAAAACCAGCTGCCAAGGATCCTTGGCAACTCTGCCACATGATAAGGCAAAATGCGGTGTATGCTGCTCTCTCCTCTAACAGGTTTTGTTGATTGCAGCTTCTTGCTTCTGTGGCTTTTCTCTCTCCCTGTATTCATTCTCTTTATAAAAGACTCCAGTAATAGGGTTAAGTCACACCGTAAATTAAGCAGCCTCACCAAAAGATCCTACTTAAAACACCCACAGGAATGGATGTGATATAAGAACATGTTTTTCAGGGTACATACAGCTTCAAACCACCACAGCCCAAGTCATTAAGAATTTGGGATAGGACTAACATCCACCATATTGCTGGGTAATGTAACAATAGACTATTTTATTTCATGGGGCATTTAACTTGTGGTGATATCTAAATCATTGTACTTATGAAACATATCAAAAAGTTATTCCACTGAATTTTCTCAACAACATTACCACTTAATTAAGAGTCGTCCCTGCTTAGAAAGTTCAACAAAGCATGTGGAAATATGTTAGTAAACACCTTTACCTTAAGTTAGTCATCAGTTTTCTCACTGTGTCCCCAACAGATGGGATTTGAGAAGACTTTGTCAGAGGAGAAACAACTTTACAATCTTCATTCACAGAAAAATTGACTTTGTGTCCAGAACTTGGATTTAAGTCTTCCTCTGGCACACTGGGCAAAAACAAACCATGGTTTATAATTTTCAAGTAAGAATCACATCAGCTACTAATAAATTCAGAAATGTTACTATACATCAAATTCAAGTAAGGAAATAAATCTAATGTTGAAAATTGTTATTTATTCAGTTATTTAAAACCCATTTTCAATTAAAAGAAGTACTATGTACCCCTGACAAATCTTGTTTCAAGTTCTTTGAGTGGCCACAAAGAACTGATGAGAATATATTCTTAATAATAGTGGTCATGTACCATGCCTCTTATTTTCTAGAAGAGGCTTTTTATCTATTTTAGCCTAGGAGAAGGTATGTACAGAAATTAAATGCAGAAGGGACAAACTCAATGTGGAGGAATATTTACTCAAGATCTGGAGGAAGGACAATGTTCTAGGTGAAGTGTAATGATCCTGGGGTGGAATCAAGCTAGGGCTATTCAAAGAAAAGTGAGAAGGCCAGAGCTGTTGGGGTGGAGTGTGAGAGGAGAATGGGAAGAGAGATGTGAGAAAGGTGGGGCGTTCAGATCATAGGACCTTGTGGCCATGGGGAGAAAACTGATGTTTATTCTAAGTAGAACAGGCACCACCATTGGAGAGTTTGAATGGGAGTGAGGTGATCTGACAAATGTTTTTGAAGGTGAACTGATTACAGCATGAAAAATAATTCACAGTGAGGTGGCATAAAATAGTGTAGTATGTTAATGAGACCCAAAGTTTTCAGTTGTGGGAACAAAACAACAACAACAATAACAACAACAACAACAAAACCAAGGAGGCTGGGAGGAAGGAGTGCCAATATGGGAGATGAAGTTGAGCAGATAGGGAGGGGTCAGATCATGCAGGACTTTATTTGTGAAGTAATAAGCAGATTTTTGTAATCCTTTTATGTTGATATCTATAAATTAAGATCACAGTTCTAGCGAGTTGTATATGTTTATACCATATGGGCCTTTTAAAAATTAGATAATATTTTCATTTGATGTAAAATATTATCTAATTTTTAAAAGGCCCATATGGTATAAACATATACAACTCTACTGTTAACAATTATTTGACATTAATTATACTGTTAAACTTCAGCTGAGGTTTTGAAGATTAAGAACATTACATAAACTAATGATTAACTGTCCCAAAGTATATTTGTACAATGTCTGAATGCTCATTAACTATGTCTTTTTGTGATGAAATTTTGTCAAGGAAGTTCTTTTTCTTCTTTTTTTTTCCTTTTTTTTTTGTGTGTGTGTGCCATTTTAGGGATGCTGGAAGTCCATGCTGGGGTGGGGGGTGGAGAATAAAATGCAATTCAGCAGAGCACAAGAGATTCTTCCCTGAATCTCTGTTTCTTCTTCTGCCAATAACTGCACCTACCTCACAGAGTTGTGCTGAAGATTAAATGAGATAGGCAAAACTTATTTCAATGCCTAGGATAAGTGCTCAGTAAAGACACCTTATTATTAATGTTACTATGATCTTCTTTATCACAACTGCCATTAGCAATGAATTTTTTTAGGTTGTATGTAGTTGCATGCTAATTTTTACAAGAAACTACCAAACTGTTTTCCAAGAGAGTATACCATTTTACATTCCCACCAGCAATGTAGGAGGGATCCAGTTTCTCTGTATCCTTCTCAGTGTTTGGTGTTGTCACTAATTTTTATTTTTGCTATTCTAATAGGTGTAGTGATATCTCATTTTGATCTAATTTGCATTTCCCTAATGGCTAATGATGTTGAACATTTTTTCATGTGCTTACTTGCCATTTATATATCCCTCTTCACGGGCATATATATATGCCCGTTTTCTAATTGATTTTTTTTTACTGTTTAGAGAATTATTTTTATATTCTAGATACTAGTCCTTTCCTGGATATGTGGTTTGCAATATTTTTCAATATTCATCCTCTTCACATTGTCTTTAAGCAAAGATTTTAGTTTTGATGAAGTCCAATTTATTCATTTTTACTTTTATGGATTGTGCTTTTGGTGTTAAATCTAAGCTCTCTTTTGCCCTATATCTCCTAGATTTTCTCCTATGTTTTCCATAAAACTGATAGCTGTGTGTTTTACATTTAAATCTGTGATCTAATTTATGTTTTGTATAAGGTGTGAGGTTTTGATTGAGGTTCATTGTTTTGCCTGTGATGTCCAATTGCTCCAGCACCATTTTGTTGAAAAGTCTATACTTCTTCCATTGAATTGCATTTGCCAAACATAAGTTGGATATTGTGTTGGTTTGAAATTATTTTATGAATCCCCAAAAGAGAAAGATTGTGTTTTTAAAATTAATCTATTCCTGTGGGTCTGAGATCCTTTGATTGCATTAAATTTAGTTGAAGGTCCTTTGATTAGATTACTTGGAAAGATCGCTTTAGGGCTTTTGATTGGACTATGTCAGTGGGGCATGATTTAGTTTGAGTCTCTGCCCTCTTGCTTGGTCTGACACACACAGAGAGACAACCAGACAGACACAGGTAAAGGAAGCTGCCATTTTTTTATCCTGCCATGTGAGAGAGGACTAAGGGTCACTTAACCTTGAAGCCCCCAAGACGCTGGGCCCACAAAGCAGCTCATGAGGAGACGGTGAGCCCAGAAGGGAAGGCTGAGACCTTGGAAGAGATCAGTGGCCGCTTGCTTTGCCACATGCCTAGACAACAGAATCAATAGTAGGTGACTTTGGTGAGAAAGCACCTCTTATGGTGCTCCATTTGGACTTTTCGTGCTTGGAAATGTAAGCTTTTATCCCACATAAATCCCCATTATAAAAGCCAACCCATTTCTGATACTTTGCACCAGCAGCTCTTTGGCAAACTGAAACAGGCATATTTGTCTTTCTGGGTGTTTCTGGGTCTATTTCTGGGTTCTCTATTCTGGTCCATTGATCTATGTATCTATCCCTCTGCCAAAATCGCACTGTCTTAATTACTGAAGCTATATAGTAGGCCTTAATATTGGGTAGAGTGATTCTTCTCTCTTTATTCTTCTTTTTCAAGATTGTTTTTAACTATTCTAGGTCCTCAAGTCTATTCATATAAGTTTTATTTATATTTTGTATAAAAGCCTTATGTATGCAATATCACCCATATTCATTTTTCACATGTGGTTTCACTATATTATACAATCTCATGTTACATTTTTAATCTTTTCTTCTAGTAATATACCTAGACCTTAGACCTTTCAACCACTGTCATATACCCATATAATAGCTCTGCTAGTTACAAACACTATGCTGTGCTGTCACCATTTCTATTCATTTCCAAAGATTTACAAACAACCTTTTTGCCAATTCTGCACAGATTAAACTTCAGCTTTCTGTTTTCTAACCTCTTTCTATTTTCTGGTGACCTCTGTTCTAATTATCGACATCATGAATTTACACAATATATTTAGGTCATAATAGCGAGTCATACAGTATTTGTCCTTCTGTGTCTGGCTTGCTTCACTCAACATAATGTCCTCCAGGTTAATCCATGTTGTCATATGCTTCAGACTTCATTTTTGCTTACAGCGGCATAATATTCCATCATGTGAATACACTACAATTTGTTTACCATTCATCAGTTGATGGACACCTGGGTTGTTTCCATCTTTTGGCAATTGTGAATGATGCCACTATGAACATCAGTGTGCAGATGTCTGTTCATGTTAACTGCTCTCAGTTCTTCTATGTATATACCTAGTAGTGGTATTGCCAGGTCACATGGCAAGTCTATAGTCAGCTTCTTTAGGAATTACCAAACAGTCCTCCACAGTGGCTGTATGCTGTAACATTCTACATTTCTACCTACAGTGAATAAGCACTCCTATCTTTCCGCATCCTCTCCAACACTTGTATTTTTCTGAATTTTTAATAGTGCCCGTTATAATAGGTGTGAAATGATATCTCACAGTTTTGATTTGCACTTCCTTAATTGCTAGTGATGTTGAACAATTTTTCATGTGTTTTTTCACCATTTGTATTTCTTCTTTGTATAAATGCCTATTCAAGTCTTGCCCATTTTTAAATCAGGCCATTTTAGTCTTTTTTTGCTGAGTTGTAGCATCTCTTTATATATCATGGATATTAAATCCTATCATATATGCGATTTCCAAATATTTACTATTGATTTGGCTGACTTTTCACCCTTTTGACAAAGTCCTGTGAGGTGCAAAACCATTTAATTTTGAGGAAGTCCCATTTATCTAATTTTTCTGTTGTTTCTTGAGTTTTGAGTGTAAAGTTTAAGAAACTATGCACTTTATCATGTTAAGAAAGGTTCCTTCTATCCCTATCTTTTGGATTGTTTTTATCAAGAAAGGATGCTGTATTTTGTCAAACATCTTTTCTGCATCAATCGAGAGGGTCATATGATTTTTCTTCTTCAATTTATTGATGTGATTTATTACACTAATTGATTTTCTTGTGTTGAACCACCCTTGCACACCTGGGATAAAACCTACTTGATTGTGGTGTTTAATTCTTTTAATGTGCTTGTGGATTCGGTTTGCACATATTTTGTTGAGGATTTTTGCATCTTTTAGGTTGGTGCAAAAGTAATTGTGGTTTTGCACTGTTGAAATTTGCCATTTGATATTGGAATGCATTCTTAAATAAATGTGATTATGTTATACATCATTTTAATGTGCATTTCTTGCTTTATGTTTTTTTGCTAATGACTTATTACTTGCTGTTTATTTTATATTTATTGTAGACTATGGAGATGATGTTAGACAAAAAGCAAATTCGAGTGATTTTCTTATTTGAGTTCAAAATGGGTCGTAAAGCAACCGAGACAACTCGCAACATCAACAACACATTTGGCCAGGAACTGCAATGAACATACAGTGCAGTGGTGGTTCAAGAAGTTTTGCACAGGAGACGAGAGCCTTGAAGATGAGTTGCATAGTGTCCAGCCATCAGAAGTTGATGACTGGTTGAGAGCAATCGTCGAAGCTGATCCTCTTACAACTACAGGAGAAGTTGCCGAAGACCTCAACATTGACCATTCTACAGTCATTTGGCATTTGAAGCAAATTAGAAAGGTGAAAAAGCACAATAAGTGGGTGCCTCATGAGCTGACCAAAATTTTTAAAAAATTTTGTTTTGAAGTGTCATCTTCTCTTATTCTACACAACAACGAACTATTTCTCGATCGGGTTGTGATGTGCAATGAAAAGTGGATTTTATACGACAACCTGTGATGACCAGCTCAGTGGTTGGACCAAGAAGAAGTTTCAAAGCACTTCCCAAAGCCAAACTTGCACCAAAAAAAGGTCATGGTCACTGTTTGGTGGTCTGCTGCCAGTCTGATCTGCTACAGCTTTCTGAACCCTGGAAAAACCATTACATCTGAAAAGTATACTCAGAAAATCGATGAGATGCACTTAAAACTGCAACGCCTGCAGCCAGCATTGGTCAACA